>NJRL01000494.1:98614-111486 GCA_003063815.1 Aphaenogaster rudis
GTGATTTGAAGCTTCTTTGAGTGTCTTCAACATCTTCTGTGCCTCATCTACTTTATCTGTGATAAGTATCAGATCATCAGCGAAACGTAAGTTATTGAGCCTCTCTCCATCAATATTGACACCCATTTCTTCCCAACTCAAGTTCTTAAACATTTTACTATCATTGAGCATAAATTAATGCTTAAGCATAATGATAATGTTGCAAAAAGTTTCGACATTCTAGCAACCAGCGTTCTACATAATATTTTCATGGTCCAACAAAATTTAATTATTTTCAGATCTTTATCTGGCTAAATGTTTAGATATTTCAGCAAAACCGTTCTTCCGGTGTAAATAATTTCACGGTCGACAACAGACTTACAGGATGCGCGTAACCAAGAAAGATTAAAATCATCGGAAGATGTGCATCGCAAAGCACATTCGATAACTATTCACGACTTTTGTTAAATCAGCAACAGAAAGTTTCCATAATAACATTTAGCATATCTGTGCTGTTGAACTCTGATAGTCTTATTAATAAAGAATCTTAGTGATTCTTTTAACGTTGAGCTCTCGTGATTCTGTTGATTATCCGAGAAACGCTTGTTTCAAAGCATGAGGGCCATGGCACACAAAGAAAACGTACACAGTAAGACTTCAACTTAAGCGAATCGACCAATCACAATCGAGACTTAAGAACGCCATCTTAAAACTCAAAACTTACAATTGGTCGATTCGCTTAAGTTTGTTTGACTGCGTACGTTTTTTTTTTGTGTGCCATGGTCCTAAATCGCAATCGCTTCGTTTCCTCGACTCGTTTTAATTCGAGAAGACTGCTTTCGCTTCTAGATGTTCTAATCGCTAATAACTTCAACGCAAACATCCCATCGGCGAATATCAGCGTCGGTCAGCGGTGCACTTTCGATCGGGCGGATATCTCAATGCGGCACGTGCAGAATCTCGAGGCACCCCCCGCGGGAAGTTGCCGGGCTCTCGGCTCTCGAGCCCGGGATATGACGCGAATCAGTGACTCCGAAAAACGATCCTTCAGTGCGCAGCACGGCAAGCGGGGCGATCGGGGCGAGCGAGCGTGTCGGCAAACAAAATCGGTCGGTGGAACGCCATCGGCGGCTGCAGCGGGCAGTAGCGCCCAGGTTACTCTTCTCTTCGTAGCCGATGCACACACGTCGTCCCCGCGGGGCTGGGCAAAACGCAAAAACGTCAGCGGCAAGATCCTCGAATGATTTTTCGAACGCGCAACGAGCCCGCGAGCCGCATGAAACTGTTCCGCCCCGCCGCCGTTTGTTCCGTACCCGTTTTGCCATCGAATCGAATCGAACGTTTCCCCGATAAATAACGTCGCATTTTCGGCGTACGCCGGCAAAAAGGCTTTTGCGCATCGCGCTCGCCGCCGGCAACGATGCGGAAAAAGCGCGCGTCAGACACGTTAGATCTGTCCAATTGTTGCCTCCTCCTCTGCCGGTGGCTCTTTTGCCGCATTGGAAATCGCACTCGTTAGTGGTACACACGATTATCGATATTTCATGGAAAACCATCGGCGGCTAATTACCGATACAAGGGAGGAATCCCCTCCCCCCTCTCCCGTTACTCCCCCGGCAACGTTCCACTATCGAACGGAAATTATAATCGAACAATTATAATTAACGAAATATAACGCGATACCGTCCGATTTCCATAGTTTGTTCCGTGCAACAGCTACAAAATATCATATTGTTATACTTTGAATCGATTAATTTTATCATTGAGAAATATTGCGTTGTCGCATTTATCATTACAATTGTCCCCCGATCGCTCTGTTTAGGACGCGTCAGATATTAAAAGGTTCAAGGGATGCCGACGCGCAAGGCATTTACATCTACCGTTGTCTCCGTCGATCTACTTTCAGTATTAGCCGCCGCCGTTTATTGTACATTACCACGGGTAATTAGCGCGGCAGTTACCCTTTGACTCGATTAATAACAACGAATGCGCCCAGCGATACCCAGCCACGTGCTGCGCCGCGTTTCCAAATTTGTTCTACGGGAGTTTACGGGGTCGCCAACCGGTCCATCGAGCGGAGGGAAGGAAAAAAAAGGAGAAGAACCGGGACGCGACGGGAAGGCAGGGAAGGGAGGGTCCGTGAGAGGGAGACAGAAGAGGGCGATTCGTACCATTTGGCTCGGCTTCGACGTCGGTTAACGCAGCGGGGTTACCGCGGACGCCTCGACGGACACATTGAGGGCGCCCGCTCGACTTGATAATCGCTTGCCATTCATACACTTTTCATTGGATTGCGATTGAGCATTAAGAAACCGGGAGACCCGGGGGCTACGCCGCGTATTGCGTCGCGCCCGGGCGACGTATTAGCATTAGGAGGCATCATCTCGAGTGTAAACACTGCATGGGCACCGCGGATTTAGTCACAGTCGAGAACCGCGGGACGTCCCCGATATTATCGTCCCTTTTCACGTTTTTACCTTCGGTAGCGTGTCCCTCCGCTGCACCCCGTTCGATACCCACCTCGTAAGCCAGAGATCCATTAACCTCCTCGCGAATCGCTCCTTTTTTATTTGGAACGGTTTCGATCTAATTCAGTTTTAGTAGGATTTAAATTTTAAATAAGACAACGAGATAATTTTTACTTCTTTATTAAACTTCTAATAAGTCAGATATACACAAATACCATATACGATATCATTAGAAGACGTATGTATACATATATTGACATATTTACAAAGATCATTCCGATGTATACTTCATTACGAAGAATGGTGCATTTTTGGGGGTTTTTTTAAAGTCAGCAGAAATATAAAAACTTAAGAGATAACGATGCGATGAGAAAAATATTTTGATTTAGCAATTAAGTTGCATTATTATACGATATTCTTTAATAATTTTTTACAAATGGACTTATATTTTTATTTTATAATCATATTTCAAATAAAATAAATAAAATAATAATTTCTGTAACGTCTTACGTTACAAGAAGTATAAAATAAAATACTCGTGTAAAAAAACGTCTAAGTGAGTTGCATCCCGCGCATTTAGCTTTTTACGAGCAATCTGGGCGTTAACTCGCCCGTTAACGGATCCCATTCTATGCACATCCCTACTGCGAGATCGACCCAAAGACATCGACGAAAGAAATATCTGAGGGAGGATTCGCCGGAACGCTGCTGACACAAGAAAGTTTCGTCTCCGAGGGGCGAGGAGAAGAAAGCGGTTTGTCGTTGGCCTTAACCGCGAGGATTCACGGTTAAAGCCCACGAGCGGCGGACGTCGTCCATGATCCCCTTTATCCAATCCGTGAGGATCCGCGGGGCGTTAAATCCCTCACGGGAAAGCTCCGTAACTGAGCTCTCGCGTTCGCGCGCGCTAAGTCGGTCAGCTCGGTCCAGCCGAGCGAGAGGATCACAATACCGGCGCCGACCGCGACCGAGCACATCCATTCCCCGGCCCGCACGTTCTCCCCGTGAAAATTAGTTGCGCGAGAAATCCATGCTAATGTCGGCTAATCGGCCGTAATCAGCCGTGAGAGCGGACGGCTGTCACGAGTCGATGTGCCGTGGAAGATCGCGACGAGAGGGAGATCCTTTCCTCGGGCCGCATCGGCGATTCGTTCGCGACGGATTGACGCGCGATCAGGCGGATTCCTAATTCCTATTGAGAGCGATCGTGTTTCCACGGAAAACAGCCTATTTTCGCGCGGACTAACAGGTCGAGATGTAAGTAGATCTTCGGAGTTCCTTCCAAAGCGCATCGCGGTTCTGTTGGCCCGATTTGTAGAATTAACCTTTAGAGGACGGGCATATTTTTTCATGAATTCTTGGAATTTTTATTTATAATTTTTATATGTTTGTTAAAATGTTATACTACGAAAAATAAGGGATCCCCGTGGAGCCAAAAAAAATGACTTCCCATTCTCTAAGGTTAATGAACCGGGTCTTACAACGTTTGAGAGAGAGAGAAATAGAGAGATGTAATTGCTGATTTATTATTGATTTGAATCGCGTGATTGATTCACAATGATGTAGAGTCTTCAACTTCTTTATTAATACGATTAGAAAATTTAAAGAAACACAGAAATTGTATTATGTTGTTTGATATGTGTAAGTGGATATAAAGTATAACTTACGATAAAAGTATATCAATATAATTGTAATAAAAACATAGTATAATCACAAACTCGGAACTAATTATAGCTAGAAAATTTCAAGATACAGAATTAGATCATTTGTTAATATCAATTATAGTTACATTGCAAATACTTAAAGTGTTTTATTGTAACATTTAAACTTAGGGATGAGCAAGAGGGTGAAGAACAACCAAGCGAGCTCACCGCTCAGGAAGAAAGTTACGATCCTCACCTGAATCGTGTCACATATAAACCAGTGTCGTATGTTTGTTCTCTTTAACCTATTCGTTTAATCTTAATGTTTATTAACATAACTGGCATTATATAATTTGTTAATTGAGCAATCGTTTTTCTTAAAACAGAAAGTGCACTTGGAAATGACCAAAATATCAATCTAAAAATTTTGTTAAAATAGATTGTTTCCTGTATATTTTGAACGATACAAAATAATTTTTTGATATATCTAAATGTTTAAAAAATGAGATTAAGTATATAGTTTTTTCGTGCATTAAATGTGATTAAGAAATAATTTTAAAAATTTAAGTATAATGGAAAAGATCTTATGAGAGCCAAGCTGGATTTTTGTGCCAAGAAATGTTTATGTTAATGTAAAATATTTCTTAGCACGAAAATATAAGCTCCTTTCTGTTGTATTTGATTTTTAATCCTTGATTTTTAATCCTAAGAATTATTTTATTATTTTATTTTAAAAAATTCTTTTAAATTTTCTTTTGTTATCGTACGTTCGTTCTCTTCAAACTATTCGTTTAATTCTAATGTTAATTAACATAATACATTGTATAATTTGTCAATCGAGCAATCATTCTTCTTTATTTGATTTACGTTAATACCTGATAACGCTCTCTACTTGTAGTTTCAATTTTCAAAATAGATAAAAGAGAGTAAATCAATGCAAGGGATGTGAAGTTGTGACGCCCAATAGCATTAAAACTTTTGAAGTGCTCTTCTGTAAAATCACATTTCTTGGTCTTTATGTATCTTTTTCTTGAGAAGTACCGAGTCTTTAAAATCTTTTTTTTAATTTCTCAGAAATAAATGGACAATAATTTGATTGTTTAATTTTAGAAAATTATTATGTCAAAAGTTGTGAGGACAAAGAACTAATTTTTTCAAAGTATAATTAAAATTCTTATTTAGAATTCTTATTTAGAAAAATAGCATTCATGAGATCAAAATGTAGTCAATGATATAAGGAAAAAAATAAAAAAGGGTAATTCGAATGTGTTGATCCAGTCTTGAGAAAAAGGAACATAAAAATAGATAGTTTTGCCTTATGATTTTGCAATTGCATCTTCCCGCTTAATCCTTTCTTCGCTTTATCTAATCATACTATTTCGATTGTTGCATAACTCATTTTTTCTTTTTGCAGAGACTTCGGATCTCTCGCAAATCTAATAAAAAGTGCGGCTGGAACGGGTCTCTTCGCCATGCCGAACGCGTTCGCTTGCGTCGGACTCTTCATCGGGATTGTCGGTACGGCGTTTATGGGACTGCTGATAACCGGGTCCCTTCAGTTACTTCTAAAAATTCACCATCTGATGTGCACTCGTCTGAAGAAACCCATCTTGGTGTATGACGAGGTGGTAGTCGCCACTTTAACCACGGATGTGCGAAAACCATGGCTCTCTGAGCGCACTGCAACGTTCGTAATTTCAGTAATCGCGTTATTTCACGCCGGATACCTTTATGGCACGACAAAACGCGTATTGTGCGGCATCAGCACGATACTTTACGTGACAATTGCAGATATAATTGTTAAGTGTAATGGAAACGTACTATGGTATTTTACGGTATTTTACTACGAAAAAATCATTACAATACGCTAAGTATATTAAATGTATTAGAGCGGTTTGGATTTTCATTCATTTGTAGAATCTTAGTCGATATCATGATGTTAGCGTGTTACATCGGGATCGGTTCGGTTTACGTCGTGTTCATTGCCGGCATAATTCAAGAATGTGTAAACAGCGAGAAAATCATCGGTCAAAGCTACTACGCACTTATGATATTCCCACTTCTTTTTGTAATGAACATGGCGAAAAATCTGGCGGACATTGCGCCGATTTCCGTTGCCGGGAACATTTTGCTCTTCGCCGCTAGTCTTATTGGAGTCGTATACGCTTTAAAAGACGGAATCGGCGATACATGGACCACGATCGGGCCGAATGTAAACCTGTACCCGAAGTTTATCGGCATGGTTTTCTTCAGCATGTGTTCGCCGGGGGTGGTGAGTTTTTAATCTTTAGTAAATCATATTAGTTTTAATTGTCTATGATCAATTTTCTATTTTAATTCTATTTAATTAGAATTGTTTTGTGTACGATTTTGACGTTTCGAATTATGATATCTGCATCCTTCAGGTATTGGTGATAGAACATAGTATGAAAAAACCCTGGAATTACATTAAATTGTGTGGAATACTGAACTGGGGCATGGCATTTTTAGTCTTGATACACATCGTCGTCGGATCTATTGGTTACTTGAAGTGGGGACCCGATGCACTTGGCAATTTTATCCGTAATCACGAAACGCATGACGGGTAGAGCATGATTCCATTAACTACAAATATTATGCTAGTAGATATGCAAAATTTACCTCATATTTTTTTACCACATAACCAATATATTAGCTTATTTAAAAGCATGTCATTTAAGTAGACTTTAGCAGAATTTTGTCTATATTTAAAGCATAGAAATTAGTATATTTAAATGTCGAAAATTAGAAATTTGTGAAAAAAATCGTAAAATTTTCTATAAAAAGTAAAAATCTCCGTTAGAGCTTCTGGCCACTCATCACTACTATCTCAGATTGTGACTACTATCTCACAAGCGAAAAAAAAACACATAATAAAAACTTTTACAAAATATATTAAAATAGAAATATTTTTTTTAATAAAACAATATTTTCAATCGGTAGAATAGATTTATAAAATATACTGAAAATTTTCTTTTTGTTTTGGGGAGGATATAAATCATTTTTTTCTATATATTATTATTATTTTGACAGTTGTCATAACTGTGAACATAGCTTGTTTCGTGTTTTTGGTTAGGCACAATTCAATTCCAGATATACTGTTATTTATTTTCATTTTAGAATAATGAAACAACAGGAGAGTTTTCGGTATATTCACAAGTCTGTTCAATCGATTGTTGTTTTATTGAAAAATACTTTCATTTTAATGTATCTTGCAAGAATTTTTATTATGCGTTTTCTTGCTTTTGACATCACAATTTGAGATACCTAGTAGTGGTGAGTGGTCAGAAGCTTTGCGACTGCAAAGTCCATTGCAACGAATGCGACTGCAAAGTCTATTGCTTTTGAAATACTCTCTCTCTGTTGTAATACGTGTCTCGCATTTCATTTAGACCGACGATAGCGGCATTAGTAATGCAAGCACTGGCGATATACTTCACATACGGATTACAGTGTTACTTGCCCATCAAGATTCTGAAGTATGGTTATGCTATACCAGCCATCGAGAAAGGCACCTGGAAAGGAACACCGTTCCTCTGGGACCTGATCATTCGTTTTGGCATCACCATCGTTACATGTAAACGACAATTTCTCTTTGAACTCTCTTTCGCGCGTTGCTCCGCTCTCTCGTTACCTTCAAGGTAAACTCGGCCAAGCTCGATGGACTACGGCGGATTGAATCCTCTCCTGCCTCCCTTTATCCTGGAGCGACCAACTTCGTAAAATCGATCAATCCGTCCGATTACAGTCCGCTTTGGACCCAGATATTACTAAAGTTCAGGAATCCACTTTCGCGGAATTTGATGTGGATGCTCAATTTTGTCGAAGTCTCGTTTGACCGGATCGCGCTCTCTCCGGAGTTACTACAACGTTACTAGCCGCGTTACTTGCTTTAATTTGCTCTAATTACGCTAATCGATACGCATATCGTTGTTACTCGGCGAATAGAAATTTTCTGAGATAAAGCGGGCATCCTTGTATTTTGCAGGCTTTCTGGCAGCGGCAATCCCGAGGCTGGATCTATTTACCGGTTTGGTCGGCGGTATATGTATATCCACATTGGCCACGTTGATCCCGGTTATCCTGTACATTCTCGTACATCACGAGGATTTCGGAAAGTTTAAATGGAGACTGATTATGGGCGTCTCTATGTTTGCCATCGCTTTTTTCGCAGCTGTGTGTGCCGTAACGACTAATCTTATCTTACTCGTGGAGTATTTTAGATACGGGTACGGAACATTATTATATATTATATCATATAAATAACAATATTACATAAGAAATTAAAATATTAAAATTTTAATATCAGAATATTAATAATTTATAATTTATAAAATCATATAATTAGGTCAATATTTATAATCATTTTTAGATATAAGAAAATTGTAATTTAATTTTGTTTTTAAATGTTTTTCTTGTCCAAGCGAATATTTCTTTGGAAATGATTTAAGGATTTAAAAACTGAAATAGCTTTTGCTCGTCGAATAACGTTTTCAAGCTCGTCTGAAATCTTGATCATGAATACGGTTGGAATATATTCGTATTTACGTCGACACAAAGAACGACGAGATGACAAACTTTTTATTCTTTTCAGGGATTGACGAGCCGGTGCGACGGCGGTGTTATCTTAATCTAGTCTCTGTTCGTAGTCCGCAGCCCGATGAAAATACCGCCGGCGCGCCTCGTAGCGTTTTCCATTTTTGTCTTCGGCCGCGGCTCTAAAGCCGCTACCGTTTACGCGCGATTCAGCCTAATCACGGTAGCTGCGGCGGCGGCGGCGGCGACGGCGGCGACGGCGGCTGGAAAAACCGCGAAAAAGGCGTGAAGCTCGTGAGGGACAAAAAGCGAGGAGAGCCAGAAAAAAGGAGTGAGAAAAGAGGGAATACGGCGAGAGAAGCGCGCGCGACGTATAATCGCGTCAGATCACCGAGGCGTCAATGGCTGCTGCTGCTGCTGGGCTTATCACGCACACACACTTGGGGCACACGATGATAGAAAGAGTGAGAGAGGGAGGCGGAGGCAGAGACACGTGGAAACTGGCAGACACGTATCGACACGGCGAATGTACGGCCGTGTGGGTGCACGCGAAGGCCAGGGGGACGACGTTGCGCAAACGGCGAGGGAGAGAGAAAGAGAGACAGAGAAGGAGAAGGAGGACAAGGGCACTCTCTTTCTCTCTCTATCCACAGGAAAAGGAACCAAAGCAGAGGCGGCGGCGGCGGCGGCGGCGGAGGCGGTGGCGGCGGCGGCGACGGCGCGAAGAGAGAACCTCAGCGGGACACGGAAGGGTGCTTTCATCACATAGAGGACACAACCCCTTTTAGTGGCCACCGCCGTTTCCCCGCCGTCACTCTCCCCCACGTCCTAACCTACCGTGTCCCCCGTCGCTCTTCGGGGGCCGTCCTCTCTTTCTCTCTCAGATTCGCCCTTACAGACTCCCTATGCCTGGCCGCTCATCCGTTTGCCAGTTCAAGGTGGCTGCGTTCATTACCGGAGGATACACCGGGTGTGGTGTGGGACTCCACCGAACCCGTCGTCGGCTTCCCTCGCCGTACTTCCCTCGCCGGCCGGTCCCCGAGAGAAAACGTTCCGTTTAATAATTATATTGATGAGTCGCCAAGGACGCCGTGACGATTAGAGTATTGCGCGAATCGCGAAAACGCTGATCGCGAACGCTAAATTTATTCAAAAATTCGAAGCGTTCAAAAAAATCATTCTAGAACTATTTGGCGCACTCCTAAAAATTGTACAAATATTGATTATTTTAATATACTATAAATCATACACGTGCTTAATATTGTAATAATACCCAAGATACGCAGATTTTTTTTACTTCTGTGATGTACAAGATAAATTAGAAATATCGTAAAATTTTGTGTGATTACTAATTAAGTTTTAAAATTGCGAATGTAAGATGCTAAGATATTTACGTTG
The DNA here is from genome assembly GCA_003063815.1 of Aphaenogaster rudis. Classification (NCBI taxonomy): domain Eukaryota; kingdom Metazoa; phylum Arthropoda; class Insecta; order Hymenoptera; family Formicidae; genus Aphaenogaster; species Aphaenogaster rudis. The sequence continues at coordinate 108,657 of NJRL01000494.1, forward strand.
GAGAATCGATAATAATTAATAAATAATAGAAAAAATTAGTACATTGAATAATAAATACTTTAATTTTTCATCAGAATTGATAATAAATAGATTTAAAAATTAAAAATTCGTTTCTAATGATGATCGCTTGGTATTCTTCCTAGGAAGGATCGATCGTAAATTCATCAAAGAATATACTTCTAAAATCGGTTATTTAGGATCACTAGGTGTATATATTTGTATGAACTGTTACACCTGTTGAAACACGCAAAAGCAATCGCGAAAGCACGTGGAAGTACCGGGGCGAAATTGAACGAACACGTGCGTGTCTCTTTCATAAGTAAGTAATGACCGACCAACCGAGAGATTGTTACTGAGATTTTCCTTTCTAATTGGAACGAAACGAAGTCCCCGCGCGGAATTGCGGAGATTAACCGACCGCACGAGCGCACGTGCACTTAAACAGCCGCTAATTGCTAAACCGAGAAAGGCGAGATCGCCGTTGATCGCCCCATTCCGAGTTTCCCCGTTTTGCTAACGGGGAAAGGTATATTTTTTACAAAAGCAAATAATTATCAACCCCCTCATTATCAGAGAGGAAGTTGGAGGCATACATATTCTGTGATATCAAAAGATTGATATTAAAACTTCATTTTGCTATGAAAAAAATACAAAAAAATAACATAATAATACAAGAATTTTTCCATTGCGATGTATACATATAATAGATTTTTTTAAACTGACAATAGATAAAATTTAATATTTCGAGACGTAATTTTATGTAATATGTAGAAATCTCAAAATAGTTAAAAAAATTTCAATATTGACTGATATGAGATTTTTAGATTCTTTTTCATAAGGATTATTTATTTTCCTCTTTATTTATAATGGAACATCATTTCTAGGACGTATTCACGAATAGCCTGTAGCAAGTATACGAGGTCTGTCAATAAAGTAATGGGACTGATTTTTTCCCGCCTGTTGTGGTAATCCTGCAGCCTTCTATCACAGACTATATTTCACGTTGGTCCTTCCCCCACCACAACTCCAACTTGCACGGTCCTGCAATCTCTCAATCTAAAGTAGCTGATTGATTAATGAAGACGTGCTCTTCGTCACGAAAATGGAATCGCGGAATACCATTATAAAGAAATATCAATACCATTATAAAGAAATTCTCGAAAGGCTTCGAAAACGGGTTTGTCCAAACATTGCCAACAACTGGATTCTCCATCACGATAATGCGCCATGCCATACTGCACTGTCTGTAGGGCAGTTTTTGACGTCCAAAGGCATTTCAGTGCTGCCGCAGCCTCCTTACCCGTTTTCAAAGTCTTTCGAGAATTTCTTTATAATGGTATTGATAATAGTATTGATATTTCTTTATAATGATATTCCGCGATTCCATTTTCGTGACGAGGAGCACGTCTTCATTAATCAATCAGCTACTTCAAATTGAGAGATTGCAGGACCGTGCAAGTTGGAGTTGTGGTGGGGGAAGGACCAACGTGAAATATAGTCTGTGATAGAAGGCTGCAGGATTGCCACAACAGGCGGAAAAAATCAGTCTCATTACTTTATTGACAGACCTCGTATGTGAATAGGCTTGGGAAGTAACGCATTACTTGTAACATCATCACCGTTACTTTTACTTTTTTATAGTAACAATTTGACAATGACGTTACATTTTTATATAACGGTAACGGTAACGCCAGGATTGGGAAAATTACTTTTAAAAAGTAATTTGTTACTGTTACTTGTTACTCATTAAAAAAGGTTAAATAAAAGTAATGCGAAAGTAACGCGCGAAAAGTAACGCGAAAGTCATGGGTTACTTTTACTCGTTACGTAAAGAGTAAAATAACGAGTTACTTTTTTTAATAAGTAACAAGTAACGGTAACGAGTTACTTTTCAAAAACGACTTTCCCAACTCTGGCATTACCGTTATGATGTAACGTTATTACCAAATCATTACTATAAAAAAGTAACGGTAACGGTAACGGCGTTACAAGTAACGCGTTACTTTCCAACCCTGGTAAATAGTAAAAATTTGATACTTTAAGACGTGATTTTGTATAGAGACATTTCAGTATTTATTGATATGAGATCTTTAGGTTTTTATTTATTTTGACGTAGAACTACGTGTCTTTCCCCGGGGTAGGGGGTAACTTTGCGAGCACGGATGCAACGAAAACATGTCACACTTTGAACGCTTATATCTTCGCAACTAATAATCGTAGAGTAATAAATATATCTCATTAGATAGCTTATAGAGTCCCATTTATAATAAAACATGTTTCAACCCTCCTTCCCTTAACTCTTCAATATAGTAGCGTTAGAAAGTTAAGCTAAATGTCTTGTGATTTTGTTTCGCCGCACGCCGTTTTAACGTTGATAATTAGTGAATAGATCGTTGGCAAAACAATTAAAGGATCGTTGATACTGAATTTGGTTAGAATTTGGTGTCTAGAGATATTAATACTTCGAATTCGATGTCTACGTGTCCCAGGTTGCCGTTGACGAGGTCCAAGTAGTTCGCTAGATTGTTTTAGATGTCTAGATGTATTAATACTTTGAATTCGAGGTCTAATTTGAAGTTTATAGATATTAATACTTTTTATTCGATGTCTACGTGACCCAGAATGCCGATGACGTGGTCCAGATAGTGCGCTCCGTAGTTTTTGGTGTCTAGGTGTTCTAATCAGTGGAATTCGATGTCTTTGTCCTGGAATTCGACGAATTAGAACACATAGTCACCAAAAACTACGGAGTGAATTAGAACACCTAGACACCAAAAACTAAATCGTGGACAATCGTATCCCGCTTAGAAATTAATGAAAAATGTTCATG
>NJRL01000494.1:145887-167469 GCA_003063815.1 Aphaenogaster rudis
GTGGGTCGTTGGTGTCCGAGTCTTTCCTTCGTTAGTGTTCAGAATTCATTAAAAATAAAATATTTAATTAATAATTTGGATCAAAATGACTATGAAATCATGTAAACAGATGTTCCACGAATTTTTTTAGATATTTTAAATTACTCTAAAGTGAGGAAAATAGCGTCGGACGCATAAAGACCACGTATTCAGTGGAAAGGTGTCGAAAAAACGTATTCAGTCGAAGGGTTAACAATAAAGATGACAAAGATAAAAATTATAATAATTTAAAGAAATAGATTGCTACAAGATTCTACAGAAGGAAGAAGATGTGAGCTTGGTACATTCCGATACTTATTCGCTTAGACGAAAGCAAATGCACTTAAAACTCTTTTTCAGCGAGACGTTTTATTCCTGTATAACTGCGTCTTACGGCGCACTTTACTCGCCACGCGGATGAACAGAATCAAACGTGGCGCATGCAAAAGAGTCGACGTAAATCCCGAAATACTCCTGCGCGTCTTTCGTCGTGAGAAGCGAATGTTCGGGGCTAATTATATCGCGTGAGGGCTCGAGCACTTAGCACTGTCTCTAATTACATTTCCCGTTTCTTCACTTTGAAATTGAATTGCTACGCATCGAGAGAGAGAGAAAGAGAGCCTCTTCTTCTTTTTCTTCTTTGTCGCATTAAGGGCGGAGAGGGCGACACGTTGGCTCGTTTGAGGGCCTTCATTTCGAATTGCGTTTTGCCACTCAACGGCACGCACACCCTCGCGCCGGTTATCCCTCTCGCGGGCACGACGATGCGAAGAACGCGACATATTTAAGCGCGCGCTTACGTCACAGACCTGAGACTCGAGAGACGAGACTTTGACGCGTCGCATCTGCGGTTACCCAAGAACACCCCGCGGTGAGATATCGTGGAAATAGGCGGAGGACTTTGCGTTAGGTGCTCTTAATCCCTTCGCACGCTGCGAAGGGTGCGGAGACACGTTCGGTAACGCGATTTCGAGTGGAGCCCGGGATTTTAAATCCGGAACTTACCCATTCAAAGACACCCCCTCAAGCCCCCCGGCTCCCCTCCCTCCCTCCCTCCCACCGCGTGTTTCGCAGGGTGGTTCTCGAGTCGAGCGTTTCAGATGCGTTTGAAGCAACGAGCATTGAGGTTGTCCTCATTTGCTGTGCGTTCATCGTTCATTACTCAAGCTCCTAGACACTCAAGCTTTCGATGATCTACAAACACGCAATTTCAGCGGAGAAGGAATCTATGAAAGGAACATATGTTAATTTCAAAATATAAATTAAGCACAATTTTGCTGTTTAATATCGCAGAGCATGTTATTTCGTTTGTAAATCTCCATGGAGCATCTATATGTATATATGTATATCTAACGATTACATATGTATTTGTATGCATATTTAATCCCTATTATATCATCCGCAAGCTCGAGGGTGCACGGTGTAGCACAAAAAAAAAACGAACTATCCTAACTGTAATAAGGGATGGATTAATACCCTTCAAAGAGGGGTACTCGATTTTAATCCTCCCTTATCCCACGCGTTTTTCCACTCTCTTTCTTTCTCCCTCCCTTCGTTCAACCCTCCGGATCACGGTTTGTCCTTTTCACTCTTTCACATCGCGACTCGAGCCTTTTGTCACTGACGACGCGAATCCCACAACAGCGGCCGAAAGTCTTCATTGTGATTTCTCGCGCGACACATCCGCCCCCATGCTCGCGCGATCCCTCTTCAACTTTATGTGGGAAAACCCTCGACGTCGTTTCTTGGATCTCTCGGAAAGCGGTCGAATGACGTTCTCCTCTCTTTCGGTCCGTGCGAGAGACAGGTGGCAGATACTTTGGCTTTTTGGCTATTCGCGTCGTCTCTTCACAATAGGCCGCGTCTCTTGCATGCAATCGCATGGAATAAATAATAACGGGAATAATATTGATCGCTTTAAAGGCGCTGCGGAATCTTAAACATGTAAAAAAGAAAATACGTCATTCATTAAAGTTGGTTTATTAATACGAAATGATACAAGATTTAATAGATTATAGCATATAGCAGCCTCGAATCTGCATTTCTTACATGTTGTAATAAATAAGATATAATTCTTAGCAAAAAAAGATGACGTAATCTTTAAAATTTTTAATTATACTTTCAAGAAAAAACGCAGTGTGATTCCTTTTTAAACAGTTCTCTGCGATAGGCGGCGATTTTATGCTTCAATTTCGAGATTCGAAATTCCCAAAACATGACTTTAAATTATAATAACAAAAGTATCAAGTACGGTGCAAAAATAAGATGCTTGGCTGTTTTGTAGAGTTATTTAAATTATTCAGTAGTCACAATTAGCATAATCATCGTACAGATCGTATTATGAAGCTAATATATTGTTGTTGAATGAATTGCCTGCTGCTAGACCGAATAAACGCGCCGCTTCGGATGATGACGTTTAAAATCGAAACCGGGCATACATCGCATTAATTTCTCTCTTTTTCTCTCGTCATGTCTGCATAACTCGGAATTTTGCGAAAAAATAAAAAGATCCCTAATATAATCGAGAGAGAAAACAGAAGATTGGCTCTCCAGATCCAGCAAGTGCGTCGAGATGCGACGCGGCGAAATTTCCACCAACTTGCCGAAGAGTGGCGCGAAACGAAGCGCCGGCCGACTATAACACGGGCTGATAGTATTCGGGGCATTGGCGTACACGGATACGTGGATGATCGATACGTGGCCCGGGAAAACGCGCGTTCCAGCGGGCCTTCGCATACCGGCCGTAGGGCAGCATCACGCAGAATGCTCCGTGGCATCTGGCCGAGAGTGCGAGCCGGGCATTGTGATTCGTGCATAGTTCGCATTTCGTCAGTACATTTTCGGACCTCCGCTCTCTCTCTGACCAGGAACATGATTAGTGTGCGCACACTTGACCTGGTCGACCCATTGTACCGGAGGGAGGAAGGGGGATCGAGAAATACTATTATACCGATACTACACGGAGGCTCCCCCTATTATTCTGTGCCGCCGGGGTGCCGCGCCGCGCCGTCCTGTTCTTCGGCTTTATTACAATCTTTCTCGACAGTCCTCGTACAAACGTACACGTGTTTTTGACTATGCAAAATTGTCGGAAACGATGGTACGGGATTTACGAGAATATTTTAGAGGGAAGATCGTTACACGGAAAGAATGGTTTTGCTGCAATATTTACAAATTTGGCCAGATACAGATTTGAAAATAAGTTTTGTTAGGTCATCAAAATAATTGTGTAGGACGTCCAAAATAGTTGCTAGAATATCAACACTTTTTGCAGCATTATTATCATGTTCGAGTGTCCTACATAGTTACTTTGGATGGTCTAACAAAATTATTTTCAGATCTGTATCTGGTCAAATTTTTAGATATTTCAGCAAAACCGTTCTTTCCGTGTGCGTATGCGTATCTTGCACGGGGGAGAGGGAAAAGTTCGATGGAGCAATTTGTAAAATCAAAAATGTTCAAGATTTTGCTCGAATGTAAAAATCATCCGATTTGACATATTATTTCCTTAAAAGAGAGAACGAATTACAATTTATAGGAGAAAACTCAATTTCTTTTTTATGATATAACTATCTAAAAAAATTAATAAAATTATAAGGACTCTCGAAAAGGTCAAATGATAAAACAAAACGGCAACTGAGAGTCTAGCGCTGTAATCTTTCGGCAAATATTAACAATTTACATTAAAATCACAAACTTACAATATCAATCCATGGACGTTTCGGCTCATTTTTGAGCCATTCTCAACAATTCGCAGAATAAAATTAAAATTACGCTCACGTTCCTGTGGTGAAGTCCGATATGTCAGATGAATAAAACGATGTGTCGTTCACATCGGTTGCATAGCCGAGTGATGTTAAGTCGGTCAAATTTATCGTACAATAAAACGACACGTTAGACATTAAAATAACATTAACATTAAAAAGATCTCATATGTCATTAAAGAATTCTAAATTCCAGTCACTCGGTTGATATTGTAAATCAGTGATTTTAATGTAAATTGTTAATATTTGCGCATAGATTACAGCGCTAGACTCTCACTTGCCGTTTTGTTTTATTATCTAAAAAAAAAATTTTTGTTTTCGATATTTTAGAAATCAAAATTTAGATACTTCAGATAAGAATTAATACTGTTTCTGCATAAGAATTGTAAAAAAAAAAGATTCAGCTGTGATATAAGCGTCGTTTAAAAGAGAGAGAGAGAGTCGCCGCGTGAACTCCAGAGACAAACGAGCCATGGCCGAGGACGTTATCGGGGTAATTTTCGCAGGGCTCGCAGTAAACTACCGAAATGATGGATCGAGCCGGGAGCGGAACGAAGCGGGACGGCCGCGCCGTTCGGGAGGCGAGATCGGTAATGTGTGTGAAATTTTTGAAAGCCACACGGTAAGCGCGATCTCTCGCTCGGCCGTTCGTCGACACGGGGGTGCTCGGGTTAGGTGCACACGTTGCTCCGACAATTTATGGCGTTCTGCGTATCTCTTCGTCACGCGCGCGTTACGCGCCCTCCTGCGCACCTATGTCCTCTTCTTTCTCTCTCTCTCTCTCTCTCACTCTCTCTCCATCTCCGTTTCGCCCTCTCGGTGCGTTCGCCACCCTTCGCGCGTCTCGCCGCTTCCTCGCTCACCTCTCGTCGCTCCCTCTCGGTTCGGCTGCCGAAATCGCGTCAGCATTTAGCGTGCAGTATATTAGGCGAAATACAGGCGGATATCCTCTCACGGGCCATTACTGTTACCTTTGATCATCGCATGACCGGAGAGTGGTTAACGCTGCGTCATCAGAGCATGAATTTCTCTCTATCTGCCCGGTATAATTTACAATCCGCGCAGCGGCGGCTCTCTCGCCGACCAAGTCCATACTCGCTCAGAACCCCCTAGACAGCCGCTCCTCTTTCCCTCTCATCCTCTTTCTCGCTCCCTTATCATCCCCGTAATCGCTTTCGCAACGAGCATCGCTTAGCTCTTCGGTTTCTTCACTTCGGTATGCTTTCTTAGAAGTTATCGTTGTCGATCCATCGATCGCGAAAATATCTTAAATTCTGAGCTTTGGCGGAAAATTAATAACAAATTGAAATTTAAAGGTTAACAAAATGTCTATTTTATTTATTAACAATTACAAGTTTCTAAGAGAAACGAACGTTACATTTACAACGTTACATTTAGAGAGTAAGTGACAAATTGGATAAAGAGATAAACTTCTTTAAATCTGAGTATTTTTTCAGAGCAGTTAATAAAATTTTTAAAAATAAGACTTTTTAAACTTTCTTGCAGCACAACGCCATTATATACGCAAGATGTAAGTAAGCGCATAAATTGTTGACAGATAAGTTGCATCCCGTACCAATCTTATCGAGCGGTGACTTTCTCGAGGCGTATATGGATGTGGGCAGTGGGTAAATTTAAAAGCAAAGTGGGCAAGTTGCGCGCGATCGTTCGGGCGGTTTCGGTGACCAGCCGAAAGCAGCCTGTTGCATGCCCGGCATTGGGGCTGCTGACGTCACTTCCACCACCGTGTACACACCCGAACGTCGAGTGGCGGGCGCCTCGGTGGGGAGACTCCGAGCGAGCCAGGGGCGTTGATAGTGGGGTACGAGGGATGAGGGGGCAGCGGGGAACGTAACGCTCTCGGAGGGCGTGCTTGACAAAGGCGTGGTTACCGTGTCCCCACCCAACAATAAACAAGCGACTCTGACGTTAATTTGTTTGTTTTGCCCTTCTCTACCTGGCTCTTTCTCTCGGCTTCGCCACTCTCCCTCCTTCTCTCTTTCTCTCTCTTTCCCTCTCTCGTTTTTCTCTTTCTCTCTCCTCCATCGAGTCTTTCGTCTTCTTGCTTTTCCCTTCACCTCGTTCGGTTACCTGCTTGTCCAGGAATGTGAAAATATTCCGGCAAACTAGATTACATTTAAGGGAGTGTTAGAGAACCATGAGAGAGAGAGAGAGAGGGGATGGAATTGAAGGGCTAGAGAATTGTTCAAATTACACTATACTACATATATTACATACTTTTACATATAATACATACTTTTAAATACATTAGTATTTACATTATATGTATATATGTATATATCATATATTATCACATACACACTATTTAAAAGGCTTTTTATGGAATTTATAAGATGTTATATTTTAAACAGCTCTTATTACGATGTCATACTACTCATACAATTATTAGTATCTTTTAAAGAATGTCGAATAAAATGTTAGGATATTTATATTTCAGTTGTAAGTAAATTTTGTATGAAGATCACAATGTGATACGTAAATATGACAAAACGATAAATAACTGTAGGGACGGAAGGAGTAATAATATATTACATGCAATTAGAATCAAGAAATAATAAAAATTAATTTTATTTTGATTAGCATTTTATATTATTTAAAGTGTACAAAGTGTTTTATAATTTCAATAAAATAATTATCCAATTATTCCTTATCGTAATTTTGATCACGATAAACTTTCTCTCGTACAATCGAAGACGAGCCAGCAATGAAATAAGCGATATTGATATAATAGCAATTGCGCAAAGCTACGATCGATTCTTCATTTTTTTCTTTTTCGAAGGTAGACACAAACTTCGCAAATAGCGTTATCGCGACGGCGTGTTCGAGGACAGACGCGCGAGAATCGGTAAATAATAACTTCTTTCTGCTCTTTGCTTTGTTGGCTTCGCCACCAAGAGACATGCTATTTTCGAGTTTGCTCAAGTGGCGATGGAGAATCACCGGATAGACGAGCGCGGAGTCGATAACAGGTTCGTTAAACGTATACTCGATGAAAATAGTTGCATATCTGTCTTATGTTTGCCAAGGGAGAACGATATTGATATGTGAAGATCGGAAAGTTTAAACTGATATTTAAAATGTAACCCAGAGAGAAGAGGAGAGACGAACAATAAGACATATAAGACATTTCGATACAGCCTCAGAATCATTACTTCACTAATATTTGTTAATATTCTCTTGAATTACTAATTTGATATTATTACTTATTCTAGGATTCTATACATCTCTATATACTTATATATTAATGTGTATGTGATCATCTTTGTATAATTTTTAATGTTAAGTCACGTATCCACACATATAAATTATCATTATTATATTACTGTTTTATTGTTATTTGAATTATATTAAAAGTCTAGATTTGGAGGCAGCATTATTGTTGATGCCTTACCTCTTCAGGTGCAATTCTCTATTTTTGCTTTCATGTATATAATATTTTATATGATTTGCACTTCAATAAAGTTAATATTATTATTAAAGAAATATAATTAATGAAATAATGGAAAAGAATTGTGTACTTGAGAAATCGAAGAAGCCGCTTATTTTAAAAGTACAACGAAAGATATGAAGAAAGATACGAAGTTGATTGAGATACTAAAATAACTAATGCTATATCGAGAATCGATGTCAGCTTGTTTCTTGAGGTTCTACTGTATTTTTAAAGTAAACAATTTATATCGAATTATTTCTTGCATTTTTTGTCTGATATTGTCTTTTTTCAAAACTTCTGAGAATATGCAGACCCGTACACAAACATCTTATATAATTAATTCATTAAAACGCGCTAATTGGCAACAACGGTTTGGTCAAGAGCAGGTAACGGCGGGAGGTGTAAACGAGGATAATTGTGTCTCATCTAACGTCATCGTGCTTTTGTAGCGCGCCACTCTACGTATAAAATTGGTTGGAATCGATCTTAAGAGCCCTGCCCGAGTGCCGGAGGGATGCTCGGAAACGGGGAACGACTTGACCTTGGCTGGATTCACGCGTAGCTGAGCTAACGCAAAATCGAAACGCGTTACTTCCACCGCGTGGATCTCCTAAAGCCGGGTTCACATCGTGACCTGCAGCGGCGGCTCTCCGGATTCTGAAATACCCGCGAACGCGATTGCGCGCGCAGATCCGCAGGTCCCGGATAAAAAAAAGTCGTCAAAAATTTTCAACAATACTTTTCCATATTATTTGCAGCACGCAAATTGAGATGATAATAAATCAGCGGTAACTGTAAATTTATAAAAGCATGTTGTTGAAAAAACTCAACTTATAAGCTATTTCATTAAGGATTTTATCAAATTTGATTAACTTTAACGTTTATTAAGTTAACTTTTCATCTTTAGAAAACTACGAAAAGTTAAGAGAAGTTTAAAGATCTAATTAATATTCACGAGAGCAAGCATAATACTATTTTAATATTAAAAAAATCTTATTTTTAATTACTTTTATTGCTATAAATAAGGTGAACTTGTTTATACTTACACGATATTATTTTCAAACTGTATAATTCTACGCAAATATCGCATTTGGATCGCCTGCATATCACCATTGCTTATTTGTTTCGATCAAGGTCTCTTTTGCCATCAGCAAGAAGACCAATCCACTTATTAAAATATGAGAAGGTATTTATAGCAAGTAGAGAATCCACGCTCTTCGGCTGTTGCTGCTAAATTACTCCGAGCATCTGTTGAAACTTGTTTTCATTTCGCGACCGTTATCTTCGTCGAAGTTTTCGCGAAGTGCAAAGATAACTTGAGCAAACTTCTCTGAGTTTCTTATGGCACAAATCGCACCAAGGTTGACCTTCGTAACTCGTTCAATTTTGTTTGATCGGGCTCATGTGACACGATCATCTTACGTGACTGTGGTCTTGCTTTAATTTATGCAATTTTTTAATCGATATTTCTCGCAAGTTCGGCAAATTAATCGACTTATCTGTTACTGGGTCGTTATCAAATCTGCTAATAGAGACATGATTAAGTCTGCTAGAATAAGATCGATAATTCTTTCTCGCGAATATCGAGAAAATCGAGAGATATATAATATATGAAAATAAAATAAGAAAGAGAAGAAGTTAAATTTGATGCAAAGATTTTACTTTGTTAGCGTAGTTAATAAGAAATCGTATTTATGTTATATATCTTTTAATTTAATATTGTAAGTACTTTATCGGGTTCATGTGACACGATCATCTCTTAGTAAGTATATCTAATTTTATCGTTTTATATTTATTTCATTCTTTATTTACATGTATTAACAATGCAGTTGTAAAATTACAAATGTTTAAAATGAATAATGTATCTTTGCACTCTATTGTTATGTCATGAGGAATCATAGATGTTATATGAACATGTGTGTTTATATTTTCTATCTTCTTACCTTTGAATGAAACGTACAATAATTTTCCATATAAAAGTAAAAATCAAATACTTCGTTTTATCACTTTCTGAAGATTGTTCATTATAATTATTACTTCTATATATGTATACAGAAGCAAATGGTTTAAATTACGACAAAACAAATGTCTCGATGTCGTTATTCGAGTTTTTCGAAGCATCTTCGATAAATCAATGTGAAAGCATTCGCTCCACTTTCTTCATACGACCCATTACATACCTCGTTTCGTCCGAAAGCGATGTAAGTCCAGTTTCCAAGTTGCCAAGATCGATAGATGCCGCATTAGTTTGTATCCGTATCCCAATTGTAAGTCAGGGTATCTTCCAGAACTAGGCTCAAAATTGATCGCTCTCAGAATAAACGACTTGAGTCTCGCGTCTCAGTCTCTCGCAAGGTATTTTCCGTGTGAAACGAGCTTGCGGCCCTACGCAACGCGTCGACAAGGGAGCGGATGCATCCACCTCTACTCTCCTCCCCGTCCCGCGAGAAAGACCGTAGGGACACGCCGAGGCACAGAGAGAGGGTGAATCACCCCCGCGCGCCTGACGTACTCTGGCGTGCATAACACCCACGGTCGGTCGGTCCACGCGTGACTAGATACCGCTTTGCACGCGTAGGGGACAAACGCCAATTATATTTTAATATCCCTCCACGCGAGACGTGTCTTTCCCCGGCTTTCGGAGTGCAAGCGATGCGAAATTCCGACGACGTAATGCTCGCGTTTATCTTGTTTTTCTATAAATCGCCTTCGTCTGTCACGAAAATTGGTAAATTCAAAAATATTTAAAAAGCAAGGTAAGCAACGGATAGACAGCAAGTAGAGTCCTAGATAATAGAGAAGCGACATTGAAGGAAACGGTCTGATTGGCTGACTAAATCACGTGATTCAGCGCCAATCATACTTATTTAACCACAGTAAGAAAAAAAATCACGCTGCATCACGTGATTTACTTTAGCCAATCAGACCATTTTCTTTAATGTTTTTCTACTATCCATGCAGAGAAAAAAAATAGCAGCTTTTCGATATATCGCACCTATCGATTATCAATGTCGCTTCTCTATTATCTAGGGCCGGTATTCATAGTCAGTTCTTATTTTAAGACCGTCTTAAGTAACGTCTTAAGACGCTAATACGGCTCTGTGATTGGTTTAAGACATCTTAAGATTGTACTTAAGACGATCTTAAATATAAGAACCGACTATGAATACCGGCCTAGGACTCTAATAGCAAGTAACAGGATTAAGAAAAACAACAATCCTGGAAAATTCCGAAACAAAGAATACGATAGTCAGGGTACAATAGTCTTGTGATATCTTCTTTCTTCGTGCACAATATGCTAAAAATTTTTTTTCGTAAAAATCAGAAAAAATGCAAAAAAAGAATTTTAATACGACACGCTGAAAAATGATAGGATATATACATCTTCCCTTTCTTCTGGGATTTGTCGAAATTCCTATTTCCTTAAAATCAATAAAATTACAGAAAATTATTTACATTAGGATACATCAGAATACACTCAAGCATTGGAAAATTTTATTTGTCTGTACTTCTTTTCTTATTTCGCTATTTATTGAAATTTTTCCGTTTTGTAAAATTCAATGAATTTAAGATTCGGAACCAAGGAATTAATGTAGAACACAATATGTATGCGAGTATGGTAGGTAAAAAATACAAGTAGAAATATATATATATAAAACATTACATATAATTTTTCAGAAAAATATAAATTTATTATTAAATTTATTATGTTGAAAAAAATTATTATATTAAATTATTATTATTATATTAAATTATTATATTAAATTATTATTATTATATTAAATTTATTATATTGAAAAAAATTTAATTTTTAAACGTGATATAAGAAATTTAGATACTTAATATAGAATGAAGAGCGATTCATTGTTAAGAGAATACCATATGTAGATTTGATTACTGTTATTTTTATCCAGACTATCAAGGTTGGTTCAAGTAGGCATAAAGATAACAGTCTTATCTGCGAAAGTAGTCGTGCTATATTCACAATTAGGAACCAGGAATATGCCACTGATGAAGTCATTTCATTCAAATCAACATGCATCGCGATTTGAACGTTGAGTTATCATATACCAGTGGTCTTTTAATGAATCGTACGTTATATCAACGTATTATAACTTCGATCGTTGCATATCAGAGATATTTCATCCTATCCTAAAAAAATCTCTTTACTATTTATTATACTTATATACTTTATTATAGCATGTAAATAAAAATTTTTATTTAAATGATTGCAGATAATCTGAAATTCCGTCTCTTTACACGTTTAATAATATCTTCGAATGAGTTTTCAATATATTTAATCTCCAAATTTTTGGGTGCCGGTTATAACAACAGATCGACATAATTTTCCTTAAGATTCCAAATCATCGGTCTCGATTAACCGAGAAACACATCAGAGGAAGGAGAGGGGGGAGGAGGAGGAGGAGGAGGAGAGAGAGAATTAAGAAACGTCAGGGGACAGAGGAGACCGAGAGGCATATCGTCCTCGCGTTGCGGTTCGTCTCCGTCTGACGCCGATACGCGTATCCCCCCCGGCCGCGTTACGTCCTTTTTCCCGTGCGGTGCAGTGCGCGCACGTTGCCGAGCGTGCGCACTGCGCGCGCAGCACGCGCCCTCCGATGTACCTTCCGCACGGTTGAGCATCTCCACCATTCAGAATCGATGATGTCACGAAGCGGAGCCGGGATCCCCCACTCGCGGAGCGCGGCGCGAGCGCGGAGAGGGGGGGCCCGCGCCCACCGCCCATTGGTCCAAAACGGCAGTCGGACGTACCAACACGAGGCCGCGGCCACCACGGCGGCACGACCCAACGAGAGTCCGCGAGTCGGTGCGTGTCAGTCCGTGCGTGTGCTTTACCTAATAATATTTCCAGCGCGGCTAGTCCCGCGCTCTCGCCTTTTCTCTCGCCCGATAGCCAGCACGCATCTCGGCCGCCCTCTCCTCTCTTTTTCTGTTCTCTCTCTCTCTCTCTCTTTCTCCCGTTTCCTCCACGTATTCGTTGCTACATGTATGCGTATATACACCCCTCTCTCTCTTTCTCGTTCTCCCTCGTTAGGGTTTAGGCGTCCGAAGGCGTACAAGAGCTCTTCGCGTCGCACCGCGCCGCGCTGCGTCCTCGGGGCCACCCTCCTCCGCCCCGATCTCCGACGGATCTCTCACGAAAGCGAGAGAGGAGAAGAATCACGCTGCAGAGCAGCACGTGTGCTGCACTCGCGCGGATCGGCAAGCGCGGTGTGGTTATATAGCATAGCCATCGGCTCTCACCACCGCCGAGAGCCCGCCGCGCGCGAAAGTCATTTTGCCACCCTCGACGGACTGACCGGTAAACGTTTATAGCGCGCGACTAGCCGCGAGAGTGAGGGGGTGTCCTCGCGAGCGAGCGAGCATCGTTCCGGTTGGAGTCGACAGATCGGAGTCCGCGAGTCGAATCGGAGTGTCGGATCCCGCGCGAGTGACAGAGCCACGGACCCGCGACTCACCCCCGGGGACTGTGATTCGTATATGCGAGGTGCAACGAAAGCAGGAACCGGCTAACGGATTCTCGCAGTGCCTTCGCCGAACGAGGACGTCGGAGGGAGGACGGGCACCGTCGGCCGTCGGCAGCTCTTGGTATGTGATCACGTGTTTGCGAAGAGTTTTGATTAAGGAGTATTGAGTGAAAGAGGATTGATGTAAAGTAGAAGGATTATCAAACCTGATAAACACCAATTAACAGTGACATTATGTCAATATTATAATTATATAATTTCCCACTTAACAATATAAATGTGATATAATACATGTATATAACAGTTATATTGTTAATTGTAATATTGATGTAATTTTACTGTTAATTGGGGTTTACTGGGAACTATGTTCCGATGAAACTACGTTTCGCGAGTCCCTTGAATCTCTAATCTTTGAAATCGACGATTAGCTGTACGATTTGTATTCTTTCCTATTCCTTTTTGCCATCGTTAATTCATTTTAATCTTCGAAAATGAAGAAAAAACACTACAATCTTTGTATACAATATTGAATCTCTCTCTACTTCACATCTGTTATTATCTTATCAAGTTTTATATTCTAGTTTTATAGTTAGAAAAAAAAGTGTGCAAATTAGAAAACTTGCACATTGCTTCCTCATGATTTTAGTTCGCCTAACCACGCTCCTCTTCAGAGCCAGATTGTTTTTAATTTAAAGTCAAATTATTAGTAGCATATATAGATTGGCCTGTCTCTTATACACATCTAGATGTGTATAAGAGACAGGTTATATAGCATAGCCATCGGCTCTCACCACCGCCGAGAGCCCGCCGCGCGCGAAAGTCATTTTGCCACCCTCGACGGACTGACCGGTAAACGTTTATAGCGCGCGACTAGCCGCGAGAGTGAGGGGGTGTCCTCGCGAGCGAGCGAGCATCGTTCCGGTTGGAGTCGACAGATCGGAGTCCGCGAGTCGAATCGGAGTGTCGGATCCCGCGCGAGTGACAGAGCCACGGACCCGCGACTCACCCCCGGGGACTGTGATTCGTATATGCGAGGTGCAACGAAAGCAGGAACCGGCTAACGGATTCTCGCAGTGCCTTCGTCGAACGAGGACGTCGGAGGGAGGACGGGCACCGTCGGCCGTCGGCAGCTCTTGGTATGTGATCACGTGTTTGCGAAGAGTTTTGATTAAGGAGTATTGAGTGAAAGAGGATTGATGTAAAGTAGAAGGATTATCAAACCTGGTAAACACCAATTAACAGTGACATTATGTCAATATTATAATTATATAATTTCCCACTTAACAATATAAATGCTGTCTCTTATACACATCTAGATGTGTATAAGAGACAGATGAGGAACTCTATAGTATATGCTACTAATAATTTAACTTTAAATTAAAAACAATCTGGAGAGGAGCGTGGTTAGGCGAACTAAAATCATGAGAAAGCAATGTGCAAGTTTCTAATTTGCACACTTTTTTTATTTTGCCGCTGCCAATGTGTTCAGAATGTTCTAAAAAATCACAATTTTAAAAAATGTCCGTATGTGTGTATGTGCCAAATTTCCCGAAATTTCTATAACTCCAGAACTAATCAACCAAATCGTATCGAATTATATATGAAATAGGGGTAGAAAAGACTGAAGAATATAATAGAATTAGAAAAGTTGCCAATAATTAATACTAAATTGTCAAAAAACATCAATTTGTAAAAAGTCTCAATTATTGAGACTTGAGATGTAGCCCTTAAAGGTTAAAATTTTTAAATATTGGCAATTTTTCAAATTCTATTGTATTCTTCAGTCTTTTCTACCCCTATTTCATATATAATTCGATACGATTTGGTTGATTAGTTCTGGAGTTATAGAAATTTCGGGAAATTTGGCACATACACACATACATACACACATACCGACATTTTTTAAAATTGCGATTTTTCGACGTTTTAGAACATTCTGAACACATTAACAGCGGCAAAAAAAAATTTTTTTTACGAAAACAAAGCTTCCTCTATGAAGAAGCAAAAGAGACAGAGATGAATCCGCACATTTTTTTCATCAAACGTTAAATTCAATATTAAATTGTGGTAAATAGATTTTGTTATCTAATTTCTTTATCCGTCAAAAAGCGCATTCTCGTTGGTTATCGGTGGCTAAACTTCAGAGTCGATTGCTTAACTTATCGGTGAACTTGCTCTTGTTTCCGCTTTATGTCTAATGAGAACTCACGCGAGTTTTGCTTAATTCATTCATTATCAAAAGGTTATCTCAACTTGATTTCAATGAATTTTTACTAAACTTCTTCATCTTCCTCTTTCTACGAAATAACTGTACAGCAGTTCTTTTAATGTGCACCGCACAGAAAACTCGCAGCTTTACTAATATTTAATAATGAAATATGGATATTATATATAATCATAATAATCTTAGATTGACGATTCTTTTACTGTTTTTACGATTTTCATAGAATACTATAAGGGAAACAATGCCTATTGAATATATGATGATTTATGCATCATATGAATAGATTACATTTTGAATATAAAACAGTTAGTGTCGAATATTATAAGAATTTGTTTAAATGTTAACAAAATGCATGTCTACTGCATGATATTTGTCTCCCTTTTCACAGAAAATTAATTTAATGTGGTACAAGCAAGAATTCTTATAAGATTCAGTACTGACACTCTACATGCTTGCTTACCGATAAAAAAAATGTATAGGAAATATTTAAAAATATTGCCTGTCAGAAAAATCATCGATATATAAATATCGAACCGTTCTGATCGAACAATTCTTTGCCTGACATCTCGGCGCTGAAGATGCAGGATTTTGAAAATGTCTTACCTCCATCGAGGTCTTCAGACAGTTCAGACACGAGTGTGCTCGGCTAATTGAACGCTGTGAACGCGCCGTTAATCGCTCGCTGCGCAACAAACGCGCCCGAATCCCGACGGTTCATCCCGCTGATTAACACAGCTTCGCGGTATCAGCCACGGCAGGCGAATGCGCGTCGCGCGCGGGAATGCAGATTGCATGCACGTAGCGTATAATACGGCTTAAAGCGTTAGGCGCTCACTCTCCCCCGCGAATTCATCGCAATACCGGAGACGAATGCGATTGAATAGCGCGTCGAATCTCCGCGACGTACATATATACGTATCCCTCTGTCTCTCTCGTTTTCGTCTTTCTCGCGTACACCATTTCGTCGTAGTGTCTTCTCGGTCTGTTCCTTCCCTCCCTCTCCCGCACACAGTCACGGTATTATGGCGTAATTAGGCGATAGGCTTTATACGATTCGCCGTGTAAAATGCGCGAGTGAAAGAGCCCCCTCGAGCCTGAATGTCGAGCGCGCAAGTGTGGGACACCCCGCGGTGACATCCGACGCGATCATTGTGAACGCTCCTTTCCAGCGTCGTGTGACGGCGCATTGTGCGTCGGCTACTACGGCAGTTTCTTTGCGGTAGACCCGATTCTCTAATCGGGGTAAATATACGACGGCAACGGCATCGGTTGCTCGTAAACAACGTCAATCTGCGCGTTGAACGTCTGAGCCGCTGCCCCTCGGCCGAGATTCTCGAGCGGGAACCCTTTGCGAGTGCCATCGAATATTTCTGCGAGAAAATAGATTTTTCTGTAACCCTTTTGGCTATTTTAATTGATCTAAAAATTTTAATGTAACGTTGAAATGTACACTGTACTTTTAAAGTTACATTTTATGATATATTCTTAAGACGATTATAATGACATTAATGAAGTGAATACGCTTCGGAAAGCTTCACGCAAGTAGATTAATTCAAATTTGCTTGAGAAATAGAGATGAACAGAGTGAGAGAAGACGTACATTACAAGATAATCGTTTTTAGATTCATATAAATACGAATCTAAGAACGAATGTTCAACGATAAGAGACTGACATTAATGAGGTGGATACGCATTGCGCTTCAAAAAGCTTTAACACGCAAATAGACTAATTCAAATTTGCTTGAAAAATAGAGGTGAGCAGAGTGAGAGAAGATGTATGTTACAAGATAATTATTTCTAAATTCATACAAATACGAAGCTAAGAACGAATGTTTAACGATAAGAGCCTAACATTAATGAAGTGGATATGCATTGCGCTTCGGAAAGCTTCAACACGCAAGTAAATTAATTCAAATTTACTTGAAAAATAGAGATGAGTAGAGTGAGAGAAGACATATTATAAGATAATCCTAGATGCATACAAATACGGATCTAAGAACGAATGTTCAATGATAAGAGACTGATATGCCGAAATGTAAAGAAATCGTGCCCCGCAGAAAAACGCAGAAGGCAACATAATGAAAGCGATTCGAAAATCCGAAGCAGAAAGCTCATAAATAACAGCAAATTGTTGCAAAAGAGCAGAAAATTGGCCGCGAACCTTCTTATAGTACGGAACGCAATTGCATTAGATTGAATTGTATTATGTTTCGAAGGAAGCCTTCCGTAAGATCTATAACCGTTTAACGCCTCGTTAACTGTTCATTATTAACGTGCCGTTAAACAGGAATAGATCCTATAAACGACGCGCGCGAATTAACGTTGATCAATGAAACGTCTTTCGACGGTCTACATCTGGAACGGATTGGGGCATTATCGAATTGATCGATATCGAAGTAAAATGAAAATGAGAAATATCGTTAAACACGTTGACTCGACCGTTGTCATACGGCAATTAAGGAAATTTCTACGAAGCTCCGCGCAAAGTAAATTTTTCCGAGTATATGCACTGTTGCAGATTGCGGGAGTTAAAGATAAAGAAAATAATGATCGTAAAAATTACATTGCTGAATGCACTGAGACTACTGATAGATGCCATATACTCCAATATTTTTTCACGATTCAGAAGTAATTTCACAGTTAGGGTAGACTAAGGTTTTTTTTATCATTCCAGTTGTTTCGCATAAATCTGTATATATATTTAAATTTTCATTATTACGCTATTTTGTCGATATTAAAAGAGGAACGTGGATATAAAAAGTTTATCAAAGTAGCAATGACGTAAATTTTCTTACATAACGATTTCAATATATACGTCTTTCAGACTTTCTTAAGAGATAACAAATACAACATTTACGTAAGATTTTTGATAAGGAGACATATGCACGCATGCACGTGTATGTGTTATGTGTATGTATATGAGTAAACTTCATAAAAGTAAAAAAAAAGAAATACAAAGGCAGACACTGCAAATCGGACTAATTAATCCCGCGCAAGCTGCGTACGTTACGCTAAAGCAATTTATCTCTCAATCGTCCTCGATTACGCGAAACAGTTTATCGCCGATAATACGCGGCCTCATTCTTCGCCGGCGTTAATTAATAATTAATGTACAAACGCACAAACGTGTACGTGCTCACGACGAATGTAATCGCGGGCGGAAGTCACTTTATACGGTAGCGCGAGCGGTTAATGCCTGCGGGAGCTGTTGGGCGTGTATTGCGGGGGTGGATTTCGACGGTAGTCGCGGTAGCGACGGCGGTGGGTGCCATTAACAGTGTTTCGCCGGAAATGTAAAGCATAATGCGCCGGCAGCTCATGGATATGGAACCTATTACCATCCGCGTGTATAATGCTACCTTCCCGCCACCGCTCCGTTGTTGCACCCGGCGTCTCGCTGCGTTGCGTTGCGTTACGTTGCGTTGCGTTTGCGGAGCATTTAAGAAGACTTCGAATTTGTCCCGCGGTAATCACTCGAGTCCGCTTCTCCGTCCGTTAGATCAGCAGCGAATGATCTTCGATCGACAGAGTTCGATGATGAAAATTTCTTAACACTAGTAACAATCTTCCATTTTTTCAACGAAAACAAAATACGCCTTTAACAATTTGTTTCTTTAAACAATTAGTTGTGTCGTTAATTCGCATCCGCGGATTTTAATTTGTTCAAAAATTAGTTGAAGAATCTCCTGTTACAAGATTAACGCGATCAAGATGTCTGACGTTTATTCGACGAAGAAAGATTACTCTTAATTTAATAAAAGATTAATTTAGTTGAGCAGAAAAATATTTATAATGTCAAAAAAGTTATCTAAAAGTTATTTAAAAAGTCACATCTCGTCAAACGTTTGTTGAAGAAGGAATACAGGAAAGAAAAGATAAAAAAACCATAATACGAAATAAAAGAGAGACACCTCTCTATAATTTGAAACACCCATTTATATTTCCAAGATTATGTGATACATGTCTTATAATTACTTGAAAGAAAAATTTAATAAATATATTCTTCATGCGCACGTAAAAAACTCTTGTTTGTCCGATTAATCTTGTCGGACTTAAATCGCATATATAATTAGTGTAAGAAAGAAAAAGCCTCTCGGAAAACCGCTGTTCCGTTGGCGATCCCGCGCGAGATAGAATCGAGTTCGAGTTCACTAAATCGACAGCTTGGCGTCTTGCAAACAGGAGTGACGTGATCCTGTTTGCGCTCAGTCGGGCATAATCCGAGGTAATCCTCTTGCACAATATGCGAATGCGATGCGTTCTAGCCCTCCCCCCACCCCCGCCCGTCTCTCCCGCTCTTTCTCCCGTATATACGTAAACGTGTGCTTTTCGCGCCTGTCGTTCGACTCTCTTTCCCCTTTTCCGGCTGTGTCTCATCTCCCGCGTCATCTTCTTAGCGCGAGGAAGCGCTTCTCTGTATTGCAGCGCAAAGAGCATCGTGGATAATGAAAGGGAAAAAGGGGGAAGTGTCTTGTGCAGACACTTGCGCTGCCTCGCATTGAATCCCATCGCGATAACCTGCGGAAGTGAATCGTCTTATAAATTATAACATGAATTTTATTCGATTCAATGAGCCTTGCGTAAACATCCCTGCGAGAGAGATGTCTTCGTTAGTTCTGACATTTTCCTTCTGCTAGCACTTGCAGGAAAAACATGTCGCAATTTGCATATTAATGAAGTAACATGTGTGTGAATAGAATATCGCTGCAATAAGATACCGTTTGAACTGTATTACGCATACCAATACATATCTTGGACGTGTTTTTATTGGATTTACACTGAGAAAAAAAATTTGTTGAAAAACTAAAATATAAATATATATAAAAATATTTTAGTTTTTCAACAAATTTTTTTTCTCAGACTAAAGTCTGATACGTTCAACTAAAGCATTAGTTGGTTTAACTGAACATTGATTGCATTAAAAAGGTATAGTTCATTTTTTAATTAAGAATTAGTTAATTCAACTAATGTTCAGTTAAACCAACTAATATTTTAGTTAAACGTATCGGACTAAATATTTTAGTTTTTCAACAAATTTTTTTTCTTAGTGTAGAGTTAACGTCAAGTAACTTTGTCATGATTTCAAACCTGAAAATAGTTTCTCATTTTGTGTTGCGTAAATGTTGTCTGATTTCTTGAATTGCTTACACATATAAAATAAGCCTGTACAACATTTTGCTCGCGAGCTAAACGATTCCACTTCCCCATCGTCTCATTGAGGGAGACAGATTGAATACAAGAAAGGATAGACGCTAGAGCTCTGCGTCTATTGGAGCTCTATAGCGTCTATCCTTTTTTGTTTTCTTTCTGTCTCCCTCAACGAGATGATGGAGAGGTGGAAGCGTTTAGCTCGCGAGCAAAGTGTTGGACAGGTCTGATATAGAGCATTGATCTGTCCCACATTTAAGGCATTTAAAATCGATTCCGATTTAATCGAGGTGAATGAAAATAAAGCATCTGTGAGTGAAGCTTCTGGAGGTCACTTTTAATTTCCGTAATGTATTTTGCAATGCCGTAGTGTATTTTGCTTAACGACGAGATTCGATTTTTACCCTCTGGATTTAAACTCTCCTTTCACGGACTGTTTTTCTTCCTATAGCTTCTCGTACTACGCGGTTTATCCATGGAGCGATACAATTCGTACGCTCTCAGCCGACTAACCTTTTCCGACACTAATTATCACGCTTAACTCCATTTTCATCCCCTCTAGTACCACCACCTCTCATTTCACCCTCTTTTTTTCTGTCTGCAGTAGTGAAAAATACACGGAGGGTATTACGTTCGTGAGTAGTTCACATCTTCAACAAGCGCAATCCTCGATAATTAAAACACTTCATGTCGTCAATGTTACGATGTTCGAGACGATTCCATTCGTTTCAGGGATGATTTACGTTCTTTATATTTGAGATACATGACTGGCTGATACAATGATACATGCAATTAGTGAATAGCTGTCAATAGAGTAGCATAAATTTGAAATATCTAAATAGAAATTAGTATATTAATATTAAGAAATAATTTTTTTAAATAACATCTGCTGTAATTCTTATCAATGCCTTGATCTTACCCGTGAAAACTTATAAGTTATTTTTTAGCTTTGAATAAAATTTTTTGTTAAAATAAATTTTACTTAAGATTAAAAGTTTAACAAGATTTTATTTGTCTCTTCAAGTCTCAATTCCTTCTTGCTGAAATTTTCTAATACTTATTGTTTTTTATAATTCCAATATCTCACCACAATCGTATAATTTTTCTTACAATTTGTTCCCCGATATCTATTGTCGAAAGGACACATCTGGTGACTTTTAAGTTTTATATATCTGTTTTATATATCTTTTATATTCTTTGTTCTACTAGTTTTAACTTTAACGGACAGGCTTATGAGCAGATATTTGGAAGCTCCATGGGGTCTTCTCTCTCTCCTATTTTAGCTGATATAGTTATGGACAACCTTGAAATATGCTGCCTTAAAAAATTAGACTTTGCAATTCCGGTCTATTATAGATATGTTGATGATATTTTTATTGTAATCCCAAGAACAAAAATCAAAGATACTCTTAAAGTTTTTAATGAATACCATCCGCGATTGAGAGAAATTTACATATGAAACTGAAATTAACGAATCAATAAATTTCT
>NJRL01000494.1:168917-189410 GCA_003063815.1 Aphaenogaster rudis
TCTTAATCTATTTATTATAATTTATTAACACCTGAAGAGGACCACAAACAATGGTCGAAACGTAGTGAATTTTTAAATAAATTTTGGCCAGTTGTGTGGATTACATCAAATATATTTTCTTGTTATATATCTGTCTCCATCTTTTTTCCGCGCGCTTTGTAGAACGCAAGATGAAGTAGATTGTGGATACGTTGCGGTAGGATAGGAACCGCGCGTTTAGAGGTAACAGCGCGAGAAGAGATCGGTTTATTTGTCCGCTCAAGGCGACGCACATGCGACCACGATATGCAAATGACGCAGATTTACTCAGGTGCCGTAGATACGTACAGTTTTCGAGTATACGGCGCCGAATTAACTACGACGTTTGTACAGTTCGGGACAGTTCGGGTGGGTCGTCGAAACCGCCAAGTGCCTGCGGGACGAGCCGCGCTATTCTTTCATTAATCGCGTTATTAAAGTCACCTCGTTGTCGTGTTCACCAACGTGCATCTCGCTGCGTTTCGTATTCACGTTGCGAAGTTAGGTAGTACTTTTCTTACTTTCTTAAATCGTGCGATTAGTTGGTTTGATCACCTAATTTTTGGGACGGAGAGGCGCTGTTATTGTCACGCATGGCATTGAGCTTTTCTCTAACGATATTAATTATGGGTTTCAGTGAACGAAAGTGTTTAAAGGCCCGAAGATTCTGCCTTCGCAGCAGCTGGGCGCTGCGGTCGCTCCATGGCCGGGCGCAACCGGCCTCATAGCTTCGGTCACTGCTGACGACATGGCACACAAAGGTAAGCCTATATTTTTTTATTGTAAAATCGTAAAATTTCAACGTCAATCGCAACTGGAGATGATTTTTAAGACAAAAGTAACAATATATGGTTGTTAAAAAGATGCGTAAGGAAGGATATTGTCGGGAATGTTGAATCGAACATTGAAGCTATATCTTTAACTGACTCTTAACTCTTAATTCGTAATTCTAAAATACATAAATTAGAAATTAGTTGAAATCGTTACACGGAAAGAACGGTTTTACTGAAATATCTAAAAATTTGGCCAGATACAGATCTGAAAATAATTTTGTTAGATCATCACAAATAACTATGTAGGTCACTCAAACATGATGATAATGTTCCAAAAAGTTTTGATATTCTAGCAACTATTTTGGGTGTCCTACATAATTATTTGATGATCCAACAAAATTATTTTCAAATCTGTATCTGGCCAAATTTTTAAATATTTCAGAAAAACCATTCTTTCCGTGTACTTATAATGTAATAATTTAGGATTATGACGAGCAGGTAGAGCGAGATAAAAAAGTCGTTATCTCCAAAGTTGCGTATGCGATAAGAAGATTAAGGCGCGAATCCATCATGACCACCAAAAAGTATATCGGAAGATTCCCCTATGTCCTTCCTTGCGTGATCTTTGACCATACGTCATTTTCTAATCCGGCATTCGATTACGACGGGCCATCACGAGAATGATTATGATAAAATCCTTACGGGAGGCGGAGCTCTCTCTCTTTCTCTCTCGTTCTTTTTCTCCACCCAAGGAATATAAAACTTAACGACTTCTGGACGATGACTACGAAATGTCGATGGCACATAACCACTATACGTGCGACGAATTCTGTTCTTGCGATTTGCGTTTTGCATTAACGATGCCGATACTTACGTACAACTAACGTGCCCCTCCATTTGATCTGAAACTGCTACAATTCTTTGCACTTCTCTCTAATCATCGCCGTCTGCTTAATTCCGTTTTTAAATATATGCGCTCGTTAAATTTTGAGAAAACCGAGAATCATTTTCTTTCATCCTGATTTAAATAAGGAATTCTCAAATCAGCGTTCAAAGCGTTAAGAAATAGCACCGTGACGATGATTAGAAGAACGTTCCTGAGAAGATACCCTATGCGACGACTTCTTTTTCTATTAATCCGCGCGCACACTTCTCCTATTAATTCGCGAGACGAAGTCTCGGCGAACGTAAGCTATGTCCGGAGATATTACGGATAATTCGAATTCTAGCCCCGGACGAATCGAAACGTCCGAGAATCAAGAGGGAGGCGTTCGGTTGATGGCTAAGGCGTTTAACCCCATTAGTCCTGAATGGAACCTCTCGTCTCTCCCTCCCTCCCTCTCTCTCTTTCTTGTTCTCTCGTATACTCACCCCCGCTCTCTCTCGCTTCCTCTAACTTTCTGTCACTGGCGCTTCCTCCGCTCTCGCCCACCCCTGCTCGAGCTCTCTTAACACAAGGGTCCGAAGAGGATGGGCAGACGACGTCTCAAGGCTTTCTAAAGCCGGCAACTTCTGCCTGAAACTGGCTGCTCACTTCACGTATTGATTTCCATTCTCTTACGCCTTCCAGTCCTCACGCTCCTCGTCCGCCTCGCCGTGTCCTCCAGGCTCACCGGTTCGTTCCTTCCGCGGGATCCTTCGCTCCTTCGCCGCGAGATCATAATTTCTGTCCCTTGACATCCTGATAGTCGTCGTATAACTTAGCTAAAACGCCAAGCTAAAGAGGAGTATCCAAACGTGACATCTTTATCCTATAACTCGCGTACTTCCTCCCCTTAATCTTTGCTACATTTTGTTACGTTCGTCTTTGAATATATCATATTACAACATACCAATTCTCGACAGCTTATATCGGAAAATATTAATGACTCAATTGATGCGGATTGTTGTGGTTGTTGTAAATCTGGAAAAATCGAGAAAACATCGAGAAAATAAAATATATTTAATTTATCATTAGATTGCGTAGTTTGTTATACGAAAATTCGATTAATTAATTCGGAATAGAGAGATATATATATACACAATTTTCAGCAAAATAATTAAAGCTTGTTTGCTCTTTTTTGTGTACATGTTAATGTTTACAAAAAAACATTATTAAATCTTTTGTGATCATTGCATCAGTAACGCGTCCTGTTTGTTTTTTTGCAAATTGGACGAATATAGCAAGTCTGTAATCGATTAATATCAATTTCAATCACATTTTTTCCCGCATATTCCAAAGCCATTTTGTTTTATATCATAGAAACAGTTTATTTATTAACGGTTCACTATGTCACAAAGGATTTTAATCCTCTATGCTTTAGACGTGTACAGCGCGTAAGGGCTAGTGTTATCACAGGATTTACTTTAGTAATTGGTTAAAAATAATTGTTTCTCACTGATCCTCCAGCCCCTCTCCCAGAATCTCTTACTCATACATATACAGCATGTATTGAACATGTGTACATTGAACCATGAATTGCAAATAGCATATTACATACATACCGTACGACTACGGAAGTCTAAAAATAATCGCCTCCCTATCCAAGAATTCGTGTAATGAGTCGGCGATTCGGATTCCCTTTGGCGTGAAAAATTCCGCGAAGGTTCTCGGCGCGGATTAAACACCGCGGCGGCGGAATCCACAAGTGAGAAAACGATCGGAGAGTCTGCAGGGTGCTCGAAAATCCACGAGTTATCTGACCGAGTGCGGCTCAGTGGGGTGTGTAGCGTTAAGTTGGCGTTAGCTCATCGAATCGCCTCGGATAGAGCGACCGCCGCCGCCACTGCCGCCGCCGTCACGGTGCCAAGAGACGAAGAGAGGTTTGTTTTGATCGATCGCACGTACAAATCGTATTTCCGGCCTCGCCTCGCAGGCGATGACAAATCCGCCCCTCCTCATTTTCCCGACGGAGCTGCGCGAGAGGGCCACACAGGAACTGTGTTCTGTCTATCCTTTATGCCTACTTTACGCCAAGTCGAGGTAACTCAAGTAGCAAATTAGGTGCTTACCTTTTTCATTACTTTCCGTCGAGAAAGGTGAGCGAGTAACTTGTAGCTTGTCTTGCCTCCTTACGGACTCCGTGCCATCTTGCCGACAACGACGAGCGTGTCGTAACATCGCTTTTTTGCATAATCCGAAGTGTTTTATATTCTCGACGATGTATATATATTTGTATATATATATATATATATGTGTGTATATATAAAACACACACATTTGACAGTAGGATTGTATAATTGTTGTTTTATTATATAAAAATATATAATATAAAATATAAATATATAATGATATATATACAAAAATATATGATATATAATATATAAAAATGTATAATAGAATATTGATTATTAACACATTTACAACCGTTGACGTAATTTTACGTCATTTTAAAACCTATAGCTGGTTGCCGATGATGTAATTTTACGTTATTTTATAGTTATAGGGACATAGATGACTTTATGATTTGTATTTATGATTACAGCAGTTATCTAACAATAAATTGATTTCAAGTTCCTCAAAATGAGCGTTTGAATGGAATTTAAAAAGAGGTAAAATTAAAAAAAGAAATATTCAAAAAGAGATACATATAAAAGAGATATTAAATTTTATTTTTATGTAAAAGTATTTCATTATTTTTAAAAGAAAATATTTAATAAATTTTAAAAGTTTTTTGAATTTTATAATATTCCCATATTTATAAATTTTAAACTTTTTAATACTATTCTTAATACTATTCTTAATACTAATTCTTAATACTATTTGTTTAAAATACGTCGCCTGAAATAAGACGTTCAACCAACATATATTTGTTATTGCGAGAAATATCACCACATGCCTCGATGGTCGAATTGGTAGGACGCCCGCATGGATTGATGGGAGATCCAGGTTCGAATCCTGGTTGAGGTGTTATTTTTCGCAATAAGTTCTTTATAGATTTTTCGGCGAATGGGGGGATGGGGGGATCTTATATAATATACATATATAGATGCTAGTGAGCATCAAAAATTATTAAATTGCTCGTCAATTTAATATGTGAATTAATTATTCCGGCTTCATGTAAGGACTGTGTTTCAAGACCGACGAATATGCGGCGCGCAGTTCACATGAGCAGGAATATTCACAAAAATAATTATTAGGCACCAAGAACCGCCGCGACCGAAAATGGCATTTTTCATATTCATATTTGTTTAATATCATCGGTCTAATTCTTAATACTATTTGTTTAAACTTTTTCTATTTAAATTTCTAACGTAAAAATTTCTTTCAGTTTCAAACAACAATTCAGTTTCAAACAAATATTATAAAGCAATTTTTTTCATTTTTATTCTCATTTTAATACCAGAACTTTGCGGTAACCAGCTATAGATTTTTGTAAATTGCACGCGGCTCCCAGCTTTAAGTCGTGCGCTAGAATCGCCGGCTGCGAAAGTGTTAAGCTCATTCATCTCATCAAAGCAAAACATCAACAAAGCTACGAGACGTTAGTAATTAGAATGGCGTGGGAAGAAGGCATTTTTATCACGCTAATTTGATTTTTCTGTGGGTATAGTTAATATTAAGCGGAAGAATTATTTTTACTTTGTAAATTATTACACGAGAGAGAAAATTTAATAAAAATAATTGTTGGATATTCTGGAATTAAATTGTTAAAAGCGTATATAAATAACTTTAATATAATATTGTTATTTCTAAAAAAATTTGAATAAAAAGCTGAAAAGAGCCAAAGCCAATTGTTATTTGTATTTTACATGTGTATTTTTACCGTTTATAAACAGTGGTATTATTTGATTTGGAAAAATAGAATTTGCTCTTTTTCACGTAAACAATAATACGTAAAGGCGTTTCATTAGCATTCATTACGTAATTCAAGTTTGGCCATCAAGATTTAAAGAATTTCTGCGAAGAAGAAAGTTGTCATCTGACTGGTTACCTTCGACGTAATAACATGTCGCTACTTTACGTTTATGTATCGCGTATAACTTACAATTAGCTATAAGATTAGCTTGAATTCCTGCACGTTGATATAAATCATAATTTGCAAACGAAATGAACAACGTGCTGCCGTTTTCTTCGTCATTCGGACGTCACTTTGTACATATTTGTCCCGTAAATTAATTCGGCATTACCGTGAAGTACTTCTATACGTCATTTCACCTTGTGAAGAGCTTCAAGAATTTCGCCGGACGATTCGTGCATTCTTTATAAATCTTTTAGCCGCATATTTGCGGGCAACTTTTGCAGAATTGCAAAGCTTGACGGCATTTCCGGTGTGGAATATCTACGAGATAGTATTTAACAAAGTTTTCACGACCGTTGGGAGGGTTAACGCTTCAAACGGCGTTCTGCAACTTTCGAACTAACGATGGTCTCTTAGCCGTAATTCCTGACGAGAGTTTCCAAAGTTTGGCAAATCGTCGCGTTTCCGCACATTTGTCCTGCTCCGTCGCGTAAAACGAGGAGGCACACCTAGTACTTGTCGCGAGTAATCGCGCGCGTAACTTAGCGATCAAATTTCCGAAACGCGAACTGTGCTTACAGTTGTTTCATACATTCTTCTTGTTTATCGCGTAAATAATATTTGCTCGCTTTCGCACACTATTGTATGTAAAAATAATTTAACTGACTAATCGATTAATTTTTTAAAGAAGCGATTTAAATTATAGACGATACCTATGAGCGATTTAAATTGGGATAAACAAAAATAATTAAAGAACTACTCATATTTGCCGAAGATTGTAGACATTTATATATAGAGATTTATTATAATTTAACAGTCCTATAATATTAGTCCTAGTATGTTAAATATCTTTTTTCTAATTATTTTATAAGTACAGTATCTATTTATATTATGACTACTTCTTTCTTGGCAACTTTTTACCATTTTTTTGTAAATATTTACGGATAATATATATATTGTATTATTAATGGGGGTGATAGTATATGCGTCAAAATAAGAGTTTCCGTCGGAAAATCCACTCGGTGGTTCTTCGCGCGGCAGGTGGCAGGGAGGCGTTGCGAAGAAATCCGGAAGTTTGGCAAATCGTTCGGCCTCCGTTTTACCGCGTGGATTCGACTGTCAGCACGACATTTCGCCGACGACGAATCAACCACCCTCGTGCAGGAGCTGCTTTTACGCGTAAGGGACGACACGACGAAGCCGAAGGATGGGTACGCGCGGGGGCGACGGGACAGCGAAATAAGAATAAGAAAGGATAGCGCCCGGTTCTTCTCTTCCTTTTCATTCTTTCTCGATAAGGCGAGTCAAGACAGAAAAAGACAAAAAGAGGGCGAGAAAGAGAAGGAGGTGGAGGAGGAGGAGGAGGAGGAGAAGAAGGAGGGTTCTCCCGAAGCATTGATCGTTTCTGAATTCCGAGTAGATGGCAACCCCCAGGCGGTTCTTCACCCTCCGGCCTTTCTCCCTCGGAGCCTCAATATACGTACTCGTCTTTCGTACGTTACTGCGGCGAAAGAGGAAGAGCAAAAATATGAAAACGCCAGGAAGACGAGGCAAGTGATCGCGAGAGAGAGAGAGAGAGAGAGGGAGGGAGGGAAAGAGAGAGAAAGAGAGAAATAGGGGAGGTACGCTCTTTAAAACGGTTCTCGGTTCGTTCAAAACAGATAGAACTCCTCCGCTTTTGATCCCGCCGCTTTCGCTTCGTTGACGACAGCTTGCACGGTTCTTATTCAATTAATTCTTATCTCTCACGCGACAGACGATGATTTTTTGTTCACTAATAATCGAAGAAAAATCCGTGGCAAAAACAACAATATTAATCTTTGCAAGATTAATAAACTGCTTGATAAACTGACGTTCTCTGTCTCGCGAAACTGCGATATAAAAATTGTCGGAGATTCCACGTGACATTGCATTATGAAATTACGAAGAATGAGCTGAGAGTATGTAAGCTATAAATAAAAAACAATCTTTGTTTATTACAGTAAATTAAAAGAAAAATACTTAAATCCATCTTACAATTTTCCGCAAAAGAAGGAAACTCTCCCGCAAGCTATATCGAAACGTTTTCTTCACGTCGCAATAATTTTGCACATCCTCTTACGCGCACGACTCACCCCGAGCTGCCGAAGCTACCTCGCAGTTACTCGCAAACGTTCTCATGCCTTTGCCGGTCTCCTCCTGTTTCCTGAAGTATCGAGTGCTCCTCCACCGCTGTCATCATCGTCGTCGTTGTCGTCGTTTCCACTTCTGCGGCACCGCTGGAAAACGCTGAAGATACGCGTTATTTCAGGCGGACGGGGCGGACCTTCTTCCTCCGCTTCTTCCCTCCGCTTCTTCCTCCTACAGCAGCGGCGGGATCTCGAAGAGGGCGAGCGGAGCAGCCGCCGTCGCCGCCCGGCTTTTACGGCTATCTATCGAAGCATTTCGTACGTGGACTGGATACGTGGTGGATTTTCCAAGGTCCTTCGCTTGGCCCGGTTTCGCCACCGCGTTGCGACTACGAATTCTTCGGGACGAGACTCCCCGTTCACGTCCCACCAGCGAGGTGGACCGAGCGCGAAATGTGCTAGCCGCCCGCTTCTGTTTGAAGAGGGAATTTCACAGTCGAATACGCCTGATGTAAGACGCGCAGTCCACGTTCGACTGTCTCACGAGCCTCGCGAAGAAAACTACCCTTCAAAAAAGTCCCCGACAGTCACTTCCGGCGGCTAAAGCGATCTTGAAGTCGCATTGCGTTCGCGCAATGGGATCGAGGCACAATGGTCAAAGAATCTCAAACAGCAGTTTTATTTTATACACGGTATTTTGTTGCTCAAGGCCGAATGTGTATCCATTACCAAGTGTATGTGTAAAAATTCCACGAATTCCAAAACTTTAATTCTTAATACACGCGCACGCGGATCTTAAATCTCGTTTCTCTCCGCGTCCGCGAATGTGTGAAGAAGCGCTCTCGCTCTTAATCTCGCGCTTATATTTATCTATTCTCCAATAAAAGAAAGTGCCACCGAGACGGCATTAAAGCCGGGAGCTCATTAACGCAGCGAAAGAAAAGAACGAGCGGCCCGACGACCCTAGCCATTGTCACGACGTGAAGCTATTGCTATGGGAATTTCATGGATTCTCCGCGGCCGTCGCGAATAATGTCCCGATCGTTCCACTGATTTAACACCGGAGAGAGGCGAAGGGGTGGAGAGAGGGCCGAGGGGGGACGACGAAGCGCGATTGGATATTCTCTCTAAACGGCGAGACTTGACCGCACTTTAGATTCTGCCGCCAAGTTTTCACGAGTCCTTCGTGAAACTATTTGTTCTCAACATTCTACGCCGCTGAAACTGTTACAAAACACTTGCGGCAGTATCTCTCCGATTTGACTCACGGACGTGTAGCTTAAAATAAGATAAGCGTATTGATTTTATATCAACCTTTTAAATGGAAAAATATCCGCCATTTTATAGAGATTAAAAACGCATCATCGAAATTACTATCGAAATAACAGAATCAACATACTTGATTCTGGTTACAAAAATTACTAGATGAAAATATTTACAAACCAAAGTATCGTAAAACTAAAAACAATTTTTGAAACATGTATGTAGATCTTGAAAAAGTTTAATTTCGCGGGAAAACTGATCGCTTTTATTGACGAATTCGCGCTTCAGATCTTTGAACCTGACAGAGTCGGCGAGGAGCGAAGCAAGTAAATAAACATCGACGATAAAACGCGCGAGGATGTGATTGAGGAAAGTGTTCCCTAATGCCTTCTGCAGATATCTTCGAGATATCTTAAGCCATTAGAGATCCTCTCGCATTACTCATCGTTCTTTCGCGCTCGCGCGCGTATGCATTATTCCGTCCTAACTATGTAGCCCCCCCGACGGGGAAACAAAAAACTGTCATATAAACCGCGCCCTCTCTCCCGCTGATGCCGAGGGTGACGGTGAGAAAATGGAGAGACGGTGTGAAAAGCTACCGCGACGACGGCTACGACGACGACGACGACGAGGACGACACCGTCGCCGATGTCGGCGACGGCGTCGGCGGGCGTCGCTTTTGTCCGTCCCCGGGACGAGCTCACGCAGGCATGACGTTAATCGACGAGACGAGCCTCGGAAGCGTTTGAGATGGTAAACGCGGTTAAGCCAGCGTTGGAAATTCCTTCACGTTCCACCGTCTCCTTGACTTATGGCGAATTTGCTAATCGGCGTATCATCGTAAATGTCATGTCGCGTAAAAGTCATGCAGCCGTTCGCGTTGTTGCACTGCATCCAGGATGCTTTCCAGAAGGAATGTTACGCGTACTATGCTTACGCGAATACAACGCTATGAAAAAAAAAATTAAAAAGAAATAATTAAAGAGTATTACGTAGTCTAGAAGATTGGCAACCTATGCACGAAGGCGGAATTCAAATGTTGCGCTGCAAACGCAACGTTTGAATTTCATCTTCTTCAAATAAAAAGGAAATATATCTCCTTCTCAATTCTATAAGCACGACGCTCATAATCTGAATATTCGTGAACTAGATGGCTTGCTACCCGTGCTACGGTATTTAACTACTTTAAATCCATTTTGACTCCAATAAACTTTCCTTTGATTGCAATGAACAATTTAAATTTAGCACAACTACCCCATGTCAGGCACACACAACACCCTGTAATTATTTATAATTTGCCCCCGAATCTAGATTTGTCCCTTTAGCGGTTGATTAGGGCAAAATCCTGAATTATGTTTTTGCATTTGTATGGGTAACCTTTGTAAGCAAAAACCAAATCGATATCTCATCAGGCCTAAGAGATATTGAGGAATCCGTGAAAACACATTTTACCCCTTTTCACCTCCTTAAAGATCGAATTTTTAAAAATCCCTTAGTGGGTGCTTACGTCATGGAAGGAATATATTCCCCGAATTTCATGTTTTTAGGTTTAGGGGTTTGGGCTGGGCGTTGATGAGTCAGTAAGTTATGTATGACATTTGTTTTTATATATATATATATGTCGTAGCCAGATTATTATATATAAATCCGTCTTTTTATAAAATGTCTAGGCGTTTTATAAAGTGCAGCCATATTCTCAAATAATGGTTAAAAATGAAATATTTTACAATCTGACTAAGAATTTTAGTCTTTTTATAAAACGCTAACAAGCGACTCGCCACATTGTCAAACGCGACGATTTGTACATCGTTTTAGATTCTAGCTGGTACAATTTAGTCATTTTATGAAATAAATTTAGTCATTTTATGAAGTCTTTGTAGAACAGCCATTTATAAAAAATTAATAGGTGATTATGTGTATTTCATTATGTGATTATGTCTAGATGTTGTTTTATCAATAAAAAGTGCTTTTATAGCGGGGTGCATCCCGCATTAAAAAAATAATCATATCCTAACTGCTTCAACCGCGGAGATATTAAACTAAAATGCCCAGACATTGTTTTATCAATAAAAAGTGCTTTTATAGCGGGGTGCAGGGGAGGGGCTTCGCGAAGTGAACCAGCCAGATTCTAGAACGATGTACAAATCGTCGCGTTTGACAATGTGGCGGGTCGCTTGTTAGCGTTTTATAAAAAGACTAAAATTCTTAGCCAGATTGTAAAATATTTCATTTTTAACCATCAATTGAGAATATGGCCGCACTTTATAAAACGCCTAGACGTTTTATAAAAAGACGGATTTATAATAATCTGGCTACCACATATATATAGATTAGGGACATGCGGATTAATCGCGACTGCTCTCATAACATACAATTTCTTGTGCGCAATAATAGACATAATTATAAAGTATTATGTAGTCTAGAAAATTGGCAACGTATACACGAAGATGGAATTCAAGACAACATTGCGCGATTTTTTTGTAATCGTAAGAAAAAAATCTTTTTTCAGAAAGGAAATCGATTCTTCTCCATTCTATAAGTGTGGCTCTTATAATACGAATATTCGTGAGTTAGAGGCACGCGGATTAATCGCGCGATTACTCTCGTAAACATACAGTTTATGCGCAGTAACAGAGATAATTAAAAAGTATTGCGTAGTTTAGAAGATTGGCAACGTTTGCACGAAAGTGGAATTCAAGACAACGTTGTACGATTTTTCTATAATCATCAAAAAGGAAATCCTCAAATCTATGAGCGCGACTCTAATAATATTCATGAGTTACGGGCATGCGGATTAATCGCGGCTGCTGTCGTAAACATACAGTTTATGCGCAGTAACAGAGATAATTAAAAAGTATTATGTAGTCTAGAAGCAACATATGCATGAAAATGAAATTCAGGACAACGTCGTGTGATTTTTCCATAATCATCACAAAGGAAATCCTGACTCAACTAATACGAATGAGTTAAGGACACGCGGATTAATCGCAACTGCTTACGTAAGCATATAGCTTGTTATTCACAGTAACAGAAATAATTAAAAAGTATAATGCAGTCTAGATAATTATGCAGTCTAGAAGATTAGCAACGTATGCAGAAAGATAGAATTTAAAGCAACGTTGTGCAATTTTTCTGTAATCGTTTGAAAGGAAATTCTTCTCAATTCTATGAGCGCGACGTTCATAATACGAATATTCGTGAGTTAGGGACACGCAGATTAATGGCGACTGCTGTTTTAAATATACAGTTTATGCGTAGTAACAGAGATAATTAAAAAGTATTATGCAGTTTAAAAGTACGATTTTTCTATAATCGTAAAAAAGGAAATCCTTCTTAATTCTATGCGCGACGGTCATAATACGAATATTAGTGAATTTAGGTACGCAAATTAATCACAACTGTTGTCATAAACATACAATTTGTGCGCAGCAACAGAAATATACTGTTATAACGAGGGAAAATATCTTTTTTTTATCAATGCAGTTCGGACGGCTTGCGTCGGGAACAAGGAGGAACATCGCGCTAAATAAATATTTTGACAGATCACAACGGAGCTAGTCCGGGCATACCCATGGGTACACGAGCAACTGTCGACCTAATTTTCCCCTAAATGTTTCCGGAGATTACATCGGTTCGTCATTGTATGCCGCGGACGGCGACGTGATCTCTCAATGGAACCCCATAAGCCTCTCGGCAAAACGGATACCCGATTTACATTGGTTCGTCAGTGACATACGCGATTACAGCATAAATGCTTTTATAATAATTTCGTTACATGTCAAATTCGTTTTCCGATCCACGGAATGCGGTGTACGAAGAAAACGCTTCTCTCGTGTCACAAAACTTGCAGAAGATACGAATTTAAAGCATTCTCGACGCATTTTCAGGATTGTTTACTCTTTTATGATGAAACTCTTTCTCTCGCTCTCTCTCTCTCTCTCTCTCTCTTTCTCTATGTCAGTTTGCACAGAAAAGCCAGAAACGTAATTTCTTCGCCGCGCCGCGAGAGAGGAAAACAAACGGCGGACAAGGGCGTAAAATGGGGAAAAATCGTTAGCAAAACGCGGCGCGTTATCCGCCGCGCGATAATGACGTCGTTTAGCGCGCTAGCAGCACTTTCATTTGATTCCTCCGCAGATTCGTTTCTGCATACGCTGTATTAGGGTTTACTCGCTCTCGGTCTCCTTCTCTTCCTGTTTCTTTCTTCATCCTTGTTCCTTCTCCACCATCTTTCTCTCGACGTTTTCAAACTTGCGTGCCGCCGAAAACCTTCTCTCTTTTTTTCTCTTTTTTTTTCGTTCAAAAAGGACTCAAGAGGCACGCCACTTCAGACTCTGAAGCACAGAACCGTCCTTCCTTGCACACAATAATAACGATTCCACCCGCACACCTGCTCGATGCCCTGACTGCCGGACCAATCTCCGAACATGGCCCGACCCACATTCTCATTTTCATAACAAGGCCAAATAAGCCGCACCTGCGATTCCCTCGAACGTTGCACTCTTCGTCATTCTTCCCCTGTATCGACATTTTTCGCGTATTACGTCCAGATTGTCATGGAAAATATAGGAGCGTCATTGCCGTCTCGAGAATATTTTCTCACACAGCGCGATGCCCATTACACGAATTTATATACTTCTCCCGTAGATATTAATGACCAAGCTTCTTTGTAGCAGCGACAAAGTCGAACGTGAATCCATAGAGATGTTTTTTCACTCCATTTAACAATATTCGATATACAAACATATTTCTCTGCGGATACTAATAATCTATTTTTCAAATATATCTTGAAATGTTGTCCAGAATTAGAAATATCCGTGTAGACGTATTTTTCTATAATAGCGTAACGTTTAGCATGGAAATCTCTCGGCTGTTTCTGCAGTTAAAATTTGTTTACGAGGTGCCGACGCGTTGAACGTGGTTCGTGATTTAATAGTGTATTCCGTGCCCCATTTGCATCGGATGTAGATCCCTGTGTAGATCGACGGCGCTGCCGCATTATTCCCACAGCTGATCATTCCGATACGTAGATCTAATTATGTCACAACCCCCATGGGCATCGCACTCCCATGGGAACAAGCGGTGCGCGACCACAATGCCGACCAACCAGTCGATGTCATTGTGCACTTTGTACGATTGTGTAGTACGCCTCTGTTAAAGGGGCCCTCACGGCGCCTTATTTCCTGGTGGCACATGCACGTCGACCCTCGGCCTACGTCTACGTTCCTTCGGCCGGACCCTTCCTGCATTTTTCGGTAATAACCGTCGAAAAAACGGGGGGCTTCCGCGGACGGCGCGGCGAGGATTCGAGAGTTTCCCTCGTGCGTCGATCGCGATTAAGCTTCCTACCTTTTTTTTCTCCTCAAACACAAATCGCGGGCCACGCGGATTACACGACCGAACACATGTTCCTCGATATTGTTGCCGCGAGTTCGCTTATTTAACGGAAATATTGGTGACCGGTGTCTCGGAGTTCCTTGAAATTCCCCGGTCGGAGGATAAACGAGGCGGATGTTCGATTAAAAAGAGAAGCACACGAATTCGGTTAAGTTGGGGAACCTTCGCGTGAAAATTCGTGTGTTCTTTGTCGTTAATATATTTTATCTAAAATAGTATGAATCCCTAAAAAAAACCTTTTTAAAAAAAAGGAAAAAATATACGCCAAGTATATAAAAAGTATCGGATGTTATATTGTTCCTAAAACCAAAAACGTTTTTTGATAATCAGTTTAAATATAAATTGTTCAAAAACAAATATTAGATCATTATAATTAGCCAAGAATCTAAAATAGTATGAATTCTTTCTTCTAGAAATAGAATAGAAACTCTGGCGAAATAAATACGATTTAAAATTAAATTAAGAGTCTTTATTATCCGTTCACATATCGAAGCTTAATTTCTCGGAAACTCCTTAAAAAGAAAACTAATCTACTTATTAAAATCTTTATTCGACCCAACTGGCCCGTTTATTGAAAAAATAAATTCCTAGCACAACGTTTCGACCCTCGCTTTGGGTCCTTCTCAAGTGCAAATCTGCAAATCACAGACTGAGAATAGAGAGTGAGACTTACAAACATTAAAGCAAGAAAAAATCAAACATTTATACATACGTCGTATTGTGTAAAAATCTATAACCAACATGCAAACATCTTTCATGTCATGAGATATACCAATAAATCATTAGTCCTAAAAGCTGAAGTAACTAAGTGTGAGAAGATTAAAAACTAATCTATATTCATTTATCAGAAGAAAACAAGTTATGTAATTTATTAACATATACCCAAGTCGCGTATTAAAAAAAGAGCTTACATGTACATCAGACAATAGAAATTCTTTTCATAATTCATTGATCAATCATTAAAATATATATACACTGAAAATGGATAAGTTCTCTTCCTTTTTATCGCGAAAGGATTACGGGTTCATTGCTGTTGATACATATTGAGATACTGGATATATACAGAGATGATTTACTCGCCGGACACGCGCGCGAGGGGACGGCTACGGTGGTAGCCGGGGAGTTGCCCGCGGACCAGTCTGGGCCTCCTGGTACACCGCGCTCGCAGAGGGAAGCAGCGGCTCTGACAGACTCGTTGGCGCGGAATAACGCGTTTACGGGGCTCTTTGTCCAGTCCGCTTTGGGCCACGGCGGTGTGGCGGCCGTCTCGTGCGGCTGCCGCCGCCACCGCCGCCGCCACACCGCGCCGATCCCCGATCTGTTCCCCGACCTTACCGGCATATAGCCGGCCTCCAGGTAATTGGATAATTCGACCCGGAAAGAGGAGCCCTCCACTTGCCAGGAAGCGTTTACCTTTCCGGGGCAAAGCAGCGCCTCGGCTCGCCGCGGGGTATCAGACCATTCGCTTGTCGAACAACGCGCTCAACAGTCGCTCGCTATAATGACTCGCTTTATTTTTCGATTTGTACGTATAATCGAGACACTTTTCATTTAGCGAGTAAGTTATCTTTTATCCTATTTTTAATATCAAAAGATAAAATTAAAATATTAATATGTCTGCGTTTTGGGAACAGTACGTTGATGCAATTAACAGATTTGATGTTTTATTAGTTATTATTATCCGCTCATAAATTACACGCTCAATTTATTCGGTATTGATGAGTATTTGCCACCTCGTAAATAGACACCTACGACCAATTGCCAAGTCGAAATCTCGTTAGTATCTTAAAGGATGTGAGTAGGCTAACGGTGTCACAGCACAAAATCATCGACAGTCCCTTGACCTGGAACAAGATCCCGCATCTGTCCCCGGAGTCGATCTTTCCCCCTCGATACAAATCGGTGATCGAGGATGAATCGAGTTGTCAATGGACAGCCATTAATAACGCTAATAACTGTCGGGAGCGCGTTTTTGGGAAAAAAAGGTCGTGCCGACAACGAAGAGGCAGGGAGAGAGAGGGAGAGAAAGAAAAGGAGGAAAAAAGTGAAGAGGGGGATAGAAGAGGAGTCGCTGCAGGTCAAAGCGCGCGGCAGATTGGCTGCAAACAACGACACAACAAATACTCGAGTCCTCATTGTGCGCCTGTGCTCCTCGCGCGGGACGCACGTATATCTGTGCCGTTCGCGATACTCCCTGGCTACGGAAAAACGGGCCGCACCCCGCCAAGGTAAGGGTCCTCATTTTGAAAACATGTCCGCAACAATGAGGCCATTATGACGATCGTAGCCGGTCGCATTCATACGGTGCTCCCGCTTCTCCCTCTGCTCTCTCGCGGTTTTCTCCGTCTCTACCTGACGGTCAGTTGTGTTGTAGGCTGACCCTCGTCATGTCGTCCGTGGCGTCTCAATACCGCGGCGACGAGCGACATACGAGCATGGGAGAGAGAGAGAGAGAAAATTCGAGACGGGTTCTATCGTCGATTTCACCGACAAAATAGACGCTGTCGTCTACGATGATGCACACGACTTTCCGCATTGTGTGAGCAGCGTTACGGCGAAGCGCGGGCAGCCAACTCTAGGCAACTTGTTGGTGCTCCACGGAGTAACCCACTGTATCGACGAGATCCCATAAATTAGCTCGAGAGTGTATCATTGACACCGTAAAATCCATGAAGGACTTCATCGAGCGTTTCTCCACATTCTTTATGCTTACTCTTTTGGTTCGTTCGTGAGTATATCTATCTCTCACGATTGAGTTTCCTTTTATATTTTTTTTAAATTTATAGAGTGGAAGTCAAATATCACCAACTAGAAATTATGTTCTAAGTTACAATTAGAAACGCATTTAAAATTTTATATTTATATATATATAAGATTACTGTTTATTTTGAATCACAAAATATTGGTTTTAGAGGAGAATGTAATTTTAATAACTAGCATATTACCCAGTAAACCATTAAGCAGCAATTAAAGAAATAGCAACTCTTCTTAATATTCTAATCAATTTCATCCCGAGATCAATTTAAGCGAGAAATAGGACTGCAATGCGAGTATTGGGATCGACAGTCCATATAAATAGTCCCTGAATTGGCGTGAAATGACACTTCGATGTGATCGAGCAGATATTCCGTTTCTTCATCCTCTTGAGTGATCACTCTCGATGGTGGCGAAACATCATGCCGAGCGCGAAACACTCGAGCCCAAGTGGCTATCCCTCGACACCTTCCTCCCCAAAGTTGAGGAGCCTGAAACGGTTCGAAGGGTGTCCCGCGCTCTCTCCCTCTCCCGTTCATTCATCCCCCGGAAGCGCATCTCTGCGGAGATGATTGAGACGCCTTGGCGGACACTACCACCGACGGCGCTCCAGGTTGAACCGATTTTAACTGCCGCCCGTAAGCGTTTGCCGTCGCACTTTGGAGGGCGCTATACCGACCGCACGATAGACTGTCGCTTGTTCTCAACTCCGCAACTTCTGCGGAACTTGATACAATGATGCACAATGACCCGCGACAATGGCTACGAGGAGCTTGCGGACCGGCGAATGGTGTTTCCACGTCGAACCAAATTCGATCGATTCGTGTCATTGATATACAAATTGTCGCGCTAAATGGATGGGAAACGTTCCAAATTTGACTTTTGAACTGTTGCGGTGTAAGTCTCAAAACACTATCCTGTATATTGAGCTTGTTAGATCTAATTGAGAAATTCTACATACCTTCATGCGATGAAAAGATTGATTTTTTTTTCTTTCGAATTTTGATATTGTTTGCTTTAATTAAGCTTTAATTAATTTTATAGAATATATTTTTTATATTTTCTTTAATATTAATAACATTATGTATAATTTAAATAATGTATAATGATTTGTTTATCAAAAAACGCTTGATACAATATGAAAAATACAATTCGTTTTATAACATTTTTATATAAACATATTTCCTTAGAAATTTATAAAAGAAAGAAGATATATATATATATATATTTTTTTTTTTTTCTTAGATTATTCTCGAGATAGTATGATATAAAGATCACTGTAGCGTGTTGATACAAGACGTAGAAAAGAGAAGTGATGAAGCAAGCAATGACCTATTTGAGTGAGTCAAGACCAAATAAAAGTAGAATAGCGAATACTTGATTCTGTTATGAGAAATCAGGACGGAGCAAGTCTCGCGTGGAGGAAGCCGGTAACCTCCGGCGAGCCGGTGCTCGTCGTAATTGATTACGTCACGATGCCGAGAGGAGGACCACCCCGGAGAACAAGAAGGAAAAGGAGAGGCCGGCTATATAAGTCGGACGGGGTGGAAGAAGTCGGACGGATGATGAATGTGCTGTCTGAGCCGTCGCGTCAGCGAGGCTCTGTTGCCCGTTTGTAAACGAGCTTCCTCATTTTTTCGCGGCTACGCGCGC
This sequence comes from Aphaenogaster rudis, assembly GCA_003063815.1. Classification (NCBI taxonomy): domain Eukaryota; kingdom Metazoa; phylum Arthropoda; class Insecta; order Hymenoptera; family Formicidae; genus Aphaenogaster; species Aphaenogaster rudis. Next base: position 187,824 of record NJRL01000494.1, read on the forward strand.
TGCCAAAAGTATCAAACTGTCTGCGCGCGTTTGAAAACACTTCGCTCATCGATCCTCGATTAGCAAAGCTCACTGACCACTCGCGATTAGATTTTCTAACATCACGCTTTTCTTTTTCGTACACGACGTCGAATAAACGTAAAACACACGAGTGGAATTATACTACTGGAATTATACTGTTACGCGTCAATGGATATGCATGAGAAGCTATCTCTTCAGAAATAGCTGCGTATTGTACGTTATAATGAATTGGAGATCCTTACCGAGGGGGGGGGGGGAAGGCGTTGAGTTTATTAGCACAGAACGAATGCGTCCTTGATTCATAGATTCCATATGTACACTAGGGATTGAACAGTGTGATACACAGTTTCAAAGCGATTGCCGCCTACTTCTGTCTAATTATTGTAGACATACTCAAAGGCATCATGTTGCTTCTTTGCTAAACGTAACGATGGAAAAATGGATTTTAACAGCGATATGTTCCTGCGATTCTTTGACATTTTTATGTGCTTTTTCCATACATGTAAAGATCTAATTTGATATTTTAAACGCACTGAATGTGAGTGAAAAAGTAACTTGAAAATTATCGCTTTTAATGTACAAACATTTCTGTAGGTACTTAATATCTTCCGCCGCAGTTTTTAATTATGACGTGTTTGTGCGATAGTAGTCAGAAATATTAGTAATCTAAATAAATACTAGAGATGTCTATTAACAACGTCCCTTCGGAAATTTATAGAAACGGTCCGGAAAAATTCCACGCGCGATCGATGATGCATTACGGAAAAGGGTGTTAGGGCCAGAAAGCGAGAAGGGATCAAGGGACGGCTAATGAAGTCCTAATAAACGGCGCCGAGGCTCAGGCAGGCGCGGCACCCTTCCGACTTGATATTTAATACAAACGTTACAATATCAAAACACGTCCTCCGGGCTCCGAATGCCCACTCGAGCGCACCCCTTGGTCGCGCGCGCGGTTAATACCGGGCTGCCTGAAGGTGTAAGTATCGCGCGCCCCTGCCGTTGTACCGGCTCTAATACGAACGAGCACACACGCACACCCCTCCAGAATCCGCGGAGAGACGACGAGGAGCTAACTGTAATTCCCCGATGTTCCTCGTGCTCGCGCACACAATGGCCGGACGGACGACGCGAGAGAGATAGGCGGGAGGGGAGAGAAAGCAGAAACTAGCCCTCTAAAGACGCGCAAGTTATTTGCGCGAGTTATTATCGCTCGTTAAGAGTCGGCATTCGAAAAGCGCGTTTAACAATTTGCTCGCGTTCCCTTGCCACCCCCTTGGCGCGGCGGCGCGGCGCGGCGCTCGCCCTCCTTTTCAGACTCCATTTGTTTCTTTAATTCACTGCTCCGCTTTTTGCCCGCCGATTTGCGAGCCCCGCGCGGTATTATCGGCGGATTCCTCCCAACTGAGCGAGAATTTCACCGCTTTCACCGTTCCTTACGTCCGTTTTACGCGGATCTAATAGAGGGGCGGAACAAGTGGCAACTTATTTAAAAAACGCGTTCATTAATTCGTAAACTATGACGCGATAGGGTATGTTTACCGCGCACACGTGTATGTGTGTACGTAC
>NJRL01000495.1:9619-58571 GCA_003063815.1 Aphaenogaster rudis
AATATAATAAGCTATCTTTCCTGCAATTCCTGTTTCTAAACTTAAAAATTTAAGATTACAGATTGGTCATGGAAAATTCTTCAATATTGTCTGGAAAACATGGAAAAGTCAAGGAATTTCAAAATTCATTTTCTGTGGCAACCCTGATAAATAACAGCATCTTTTTCTGAGATAAAGAATGATAAATACCGTGACACATGTCGTAAAAAGAACGATCGAATGGAATGTAAATTAACTTACACTCCGTCATCTTTTATTTCGAAGGTTATGCATATTTATGATTTGCTATGCCGTAAAAAAGAATAATACGCAAGGGCATAAGACAAACAGATTGAGTAACGTTTAAAAAGGACTTCCGTTTGTTCGTCCTCCCGCACTCGTTCGCGACCGTCGCGAACGTAACGATTCAATCATCGTTTTCGATAAAGCTGCGCCGTAATCATATACTTTACGCAAAATTTACTTTCGTTGTAATCGCCAAGTCTCGCTACTGGCAGCTCGAGCATTCGTTCGGGCGCTTTCTCTCTTACGTTCAAGCGGCACATTGCTGAAACGCAATATTAGCTAGTAACTAATAACCACAACTCGCAGTGAACTTGCTAATGTCTTAGTGCTCTCATATCTTAATTTCTCTCGTTTGAACTGCGCAAATAATCGAGGCTCAAGCTATCATTTGCGACATTTCGACTTCCACTCGTTGAAGAATTTTATCAGGGGCCAACTTATCGAGCACCTAAATGTAGGTGGTGGCCGAGTCCCTTTGTAAGTTGGTCCCTTTGTTAATTAAAAAAAATTAATCGTTCGTACGAGAGGATCTATGCTTGTTCTAATACCCCTCGAATCGCACGTGTCTCCTTCGCGTTGTAATGTCCATCGACATCGAAAATGTTGCACGAAGCAAATAAATGTCACGACCAGGCACAGCATTATCAGAAGAGTAACTTTGTAATTTGAAACGCTGCAAACGGCTGCTAAGTTGAAACTTTACGGAGGCAATAATATTGCGTCATTGTGAGTATTGTCACTTTGCGACTCTACGCGAAGGCTAATTAAATGTCTATAAAAATACTAGCTAGCCTGATACTTTGCGTAGAATATATAAATTCGAAACAAGATTTTTTGTTTTTAAATATTTATATAATTAGAGAAAAATTTTTTGCAATTTTTTCATTTTTAAATATGTATGAAGGTCAACATTGTATAAGTAAAGAAAGTGCAGGATATAGGGTAAGGTTGCCGATATCGCACCGGCTCCTAAATCGCACCACTTTGCGTATAAATTCAACCACTGCACTTGTGGTGATATTTATGAAACTTATATGTAACTAACTTTTTGCGCGAAATTTCGTTGTTTCTTGCAATTATATTAACGTGACGTTTTGAAACACCACAAGTGCAATGGTTGAATTTATACGCAAAGTGGTGCGATTTAGGAGCCGGTGCGATATCGGCAACCTTACCCTATTATGTGCATGATATTTGTATGTCAAGCGTTCAGCTTTTTTTTATTTTAGGCACTTAACGCATTCAAAGAAGTTCTTGCGATTAAGCGTAAATTGGCTCGTGTATCAAAATCCAGCCCGCCTCGAAAAATTATCAAAAGATACGAAAAATTTAAATCGATCCTAATATTGGAGATTAATCCCAGTTCTTTACTGTTTTGATTTCAGCATCGTGATGTACGCGATAGTCTTTTACAAAGTTATGTAAAAATTATCGGCACTTTGACGGTCTTATTCAAGTCAATTGTATTTAAATTGTAATTAAAAAAACGGCCTTCTGAACCATAAAAAAATCCTTCATAATAAGAAAAAAATTGTTTTTTCCAATGATAACATCAAGCTTACGTACTTACGTCAAAAAAAGTGTTACGTAAATTATTTCCTTCTTTTATAGTTTTCTAATGAACTACTTAGAAGCTAATTAATTCGTTGAAATCGTAATTATATCAAACTACGCGTCTTATTTGCAGCAATTTTCTCATTGGCACAAATTCCGTTCGCAAAATTGCGGGCAGTCTTTAGCAAGCAGTCTTTCCGCGCGTCACGTCAGGTATCGTGATTAGATAATATCGCACAGTGTTGCTCCTGTTAGTAAATAAATAAATAAATAAACACCGGTACACGTATACAACGCGGAGTATCGCAACCGTGCTTCTGCTTTTCGACTCCGCGGAGCATCTGTTCGTTATTCAATATTTATGCAAATCCGTTCGAATGGGATCGCCTCGCGAGTCCTTGCACGCCCGCAACTACACTCAACTCTGCTGGCCGGATTAATCGAAAACGGTCTCGAGCACGGCCCGGAAAAAAAACGCAAAGCACACTGTGTAAATATAGAATACACGCGCTTTGACCGCATAGTCGCGTGCTAACGTTGGGCTATCGATAAAAGTCTCGTTCCTACGTTCGATCGTTGTATTCTTGCACAGTGCGAAGTTTAGTCCTTCGCATTTCGTGACCCTTTATAACAATGAAATTATTTTAATTTTACGACTGGCGTATAAAATTTAAGAGTCTCGTTTTCGCTAGTGTCTAAAAATTACCGACATATGAACCAAGAGTGTGACTATTTTATGCGATTGTTAACATTTTTTGTACCAATATTCCACGATATTGCAACATTCTTTCGAAGAATTTGCTTACGAAAGAATTAAGAGAAAGTGCGACTTGTGGCTGATTACGTACGCAAGTTTCAAATGATTCGTGCGTATGTGGTGTATTTTGGCTAGAACTGATTGAATCACTTACCGACTAATTGAGCATTAAGTCCAATTCTATTTTAAGGAAAAACAATGAAATGTTGGACAAAGAGAGCTGAGCAACGTGACTTACATGCAGCTTGTACATTTCTAATCTTCGTGGGTGCAATACCAATGTGAATATTTTTGTTCGAGTAACACGTATCCATGATAAACCAATTTCAAGTATCAAATTATCACTTCGTTTTCGTTCGCAATCTCTGCCTTGATCGTGATTGTTGCGGCCGAACGTGACAGCTTTTGCCTCGCAGCTTTTTCGTGCTGTCATTCGTCGCGATAACGTAATCTTCCATTGCGATTAGTCGAAAATGTTCGAGAAACTCACGGTAATTGTTGTAATCATCATAATCCGCGGTTATTGTTCTTAATTACGGCTCGAAGACAACATTCCGTCTGCGATATAAAAACGATAAAGCAGTAATTACGTTCGCCGGTATTATTTAATCTTTATTACGTGTCGTTCGTATAATCGGCTGTATTACTGCAAGCGAATACAACTTTCTACTCTCTTAGAATGCTATAAATAACGCGAAATTACGTTCACTTAAAAACCATAAAGTAAACGCTATCGTTTTTCCGACTAAATTCGCGCTACAAATCGTGGAAGTGTCATCGTTTTCTCAGCTTTCTTATTTCCATTGTTTATACCTTTACGGAATGCCACTTGTAACATTTCTTATGCAAAACTTCTTACAAACCCATTCAATTATGCAGTCCGTCAATCAATTCATAGTAATCTATTGATAATTTTTTGGTTAAATATGATATAATGTTTCTTATTATTTATTTGAATACTTATATGTGTTTTGATATTAGAATTACTGTCCAATCTATAATTCTCTTATGGATATCAATATTAATTAGAACTATAAATTTACATTTTTCTCTTGTTTAAATAAAACATTGAAAATTATAATATACTCATAAATGTAAATGTTATACGTTTGGATTGTAATTATACTAAAATGTAACATGTTTGTATTGCGTTTTCGTATCTCTTTTTATTTATATTGATTGCGAAAGTAAACTCATCTATTTTGTAATACTGCCGAAAATAAAGTGTTACGAGTATGAGTATTAACTTGATTGACTGTTACGAGATACTGCTGAGAATTAGTATAGAAATTTTGATCAAACGCACAGTTCTGTTCTGTTCGATAAAAAGATACGTCATCCGGTGATTCATGGACGACATATGATAGAAAATTTAATAATTGATAACATTTAACCGATAACGCGCCGCCGTGCAAATCACGAGCAAGCGACTGCTTGACGACGCGATTAGTTGCATTACGGATGATACGAATCAGAATCTCTCCAGGAAACGATAAGAACCAACTCTCTTATAAATATCTTAATACATCACAGAACGTCTCAAGATAATAACGCATACATTTTATATACATTTTGTATTGCGAACTTTTATTAGAATATAATTTAACAATCCGGAAGATTCGTTTGAGTAGTCGATAACGGGGCACAAACTTCCGCGAAACGCAACAGTACACAGCGGGAAAAATCTAATAGAGCTATTATATCAGATGAGTCATCAAATCCTTGTAGGAATATTCTTTAAACGGTTTAAAATCGATGTTTTTGCTTGCAGAAATTTAATTGAATGTCATCCACTCATACATGATTTTTGTGATATAATATTTGACGTAAAATATTTTATAATATGTTTTAAAATTAAATTCGCTTGAAACTGAATGAAGAGTAACATGTTTTGTTTCTCTTTTTATTTTTTTAAGTTTGAAGATGAGCGAAATCCTTGTATTTTTAATTGCATGTAATTAGAACGCTGTTGACATCTCAACAGCTTTGTCAGGAAAAACTTTATTTTGAAATTAATCATTACATATATCTGAAAAACTTATTTTCTTTCCTGTTTGTGATGCTCCTATATTATAATCAGGACAGTCAATTTTATCATTACTAGGACAACACAGGCGCGCGCCATTTATTTTCTAATCTTTAATATTTTTTAAATTATAATATATAATATTATATATATATATATATAATATTTAAATATATATATATATATATGTATATATATATTTAAATTTATATACACATATACAGATAAAGATGTATTAATTATAAAGTAATATATACCAAGGGTGTATTAATTATAAAGGTAATATATACCAAATACATGTGAAAAAATACGTTAAATAAAAATTAATAATTGAAAAATAAATATAAAAAACAAAATATTTTTTGAAAATAAAATTACATATCTATTATATAAATCAATTCTTACAAATCGAGAAAACGAGAGTGAAAACGCGAAAGGAAGCGACAACGAGAACGAGACAGAGACAGAAAGAGAGAGAGAGAGAGAAAAGATTACCAAAAAATTACAAAATTACTTACAATAATAAACTTAACCTTCTTAACTATAAACTGTATAATATGCAAAAACAGGAAAAAAGTAATATACGTATTAAAGAAATAAAGAAAAACGTTTAATTAAATATATTTAATAAAAAATGTACAATACTCTAGAGGTGGAAACACACACAACTAACTATCAAAAAATATATTATAACCGTCAAAATGTAAATCTACATTCGCTCACAATATATATTAACGAAATAAAGAGAAACGTTTAATTTTTAATAAAAAATGTACAATATTACTTACTCTAGAGAAAAGAAAAGGCTAAAGAAAAGGCTTTAGTAACAACTTTATAATTTTATATTATATTACAAAACATATATATATTATATATAACCATTAAAATGACATCCGATCATGACGTACGAACACGAAGTCACGCGCGCGCCGCGATCGAGCTCTAAATAACCAATCGGCATCGCGGAAAAAAGGCAACAATAAATTCGACTATCGATTTAACACCGCCTCTTTAAGAGTGGATTCATTATGTTTTTATTTTAATTATGTGGTATCCTATTTATTTATCTTATTCGTATGGTGTGAATTGTCAATTTCTAATTTTCTCTTTTCGTTGAAGAAGACTCTGTGCAGTCGAAACGTTCTTTTAATTTATTCTTTTAATTTATTGTTCGACGACCATGAGAGAATTTAAATTATGATATTAAATTAAATTATTTATTTATTTATTTATTTATATAAACACCTTTGTTATTTTATGCTCGTTCCTTGGCCTTCAACCTTTTCAATCTGCTTTGCATACATGAGCTTGATTTTATTTATTATCTGAACAACTTATTTTAGAATTCAGTTTGATCATGAGATTAGTTAAAAGTTACGCGCGCGATTACGCATCGTTTCGTGTATAAACAAAATGAGTAATAACTTGCTTGCATTGCGATCGTATCTGGATATCGTTCACGCTATCGTTACGATAAAAATTTTTTTATGCAGTATCTTGTAATATACTTAAAGTATATTACAAGATGCGCAATGATATATAATCTATAACATTATATTAGATTAGCGACTACGATTGAATAGATACTATACAATGTTAATTAAGAAAGAAAAGGAAAAGATTAAGACATATTTATTTAAAATTATGATAAATATCTAATCTGAAAAAAATTTCAGTTTTTCTTTTATTGTATGATTATTGTATGATTCGACAGTAAGAAATGAAAACTGATACTAAAACTATCCATATTGCATCACAAATTACTGTGCGACATAAATTACATGATTTCCTATTAAAATAGCAATAATAATTGCTAGAAGTCGTAATAAAATTGATAGATACTTCATGGAGACCTTGCATATTGAATAAAAGAGAAATTTAAGCGATAATGTCTTATACAGAACGTTCGCATATAGAAGATATAAATGCGAAAGAATTAAAAATGAAAATTAGGAAAAGAATTTCGTCGGCATTGTTAATTGACGGAGTGTTTGCGATTTGTGTGCAAAATTGATTTATTAGAAACGCGCTTAAATGCACGGAAGAGAAATATCAAACTGATTAATCTGGTTTTGCGCCGCTGATAAACCGAGGTAACCATGCCGATAACGAACTGCCGTATCTAGAAACGCTTAAATGCTATATCCTTTAAGCGTGAAAAATTAATTTTTTAATTTTGACAACGTAGACAAGCATGTGCGTGAGATAAACTGCTACAGAATTCTGATCGAATCAACATTTTAGTTATTACGTCACGCAATAATTTATAATAATCACTGCAAATCAAAGCGTGTTATTTTAGCTGAAGCTCTTCTTACGCATTTCTTGCCGTTTTAAATCATGCCATTTAACACGTTTAAATGTATTAATTGTTTATTTAAATACGATTAAACGTGTTAAATGACGTAACCTAAAACGGCAAGAAACATGTAAAAAGAGCTTCAGTCAAATGTGTCATTTTTAAATGTTTATGCGTGTAAAAATAACACGCTTGGATTTGCAGTGAATTTATGATGCTACATGGATAGTTCCGAAAATTAATTTTGTTATTTACTGTCGAATCACACTGTCGTAGCGCAACAATTATAAAAACACATAGAAGGACGCATCTATTCTCCAAGACAAATATTTATCGTAATTTTATATACTTACGTCATCTTTTCATTTCTTCTTTCTTAATTTACACATAAGAACGCTATTTCGCATCGTAAACAATTGTTTAAAATGGCCAGTCTCTATAAATCACTATTCGCAAAACACAGATTGCAGACGCAAAAAAACGCAACCGATGCGTTGTGTATCGCAAGTCACATATCATATTGGTTATCATCTCATTGCGTGCGATTGATTTGCGCTGTGTGTATCTTGCGTTGTCATCTGCATCTGCGTTTACGAATAGTGATTACGTTTTGCGAATAGTGATTTATATAGACCGGCCATAAAAAACATACACTGAAAAAAAAATTCTTGGTAAACTTGTGAGATGCATTTAGTAACACTTTTTTTTAAGTATTTGATTATTATTACCGATTATAATAATAATAACAAAACATTTTGTATAATAATTATAAACATTTGTAATAATTATAAAAGAGCAAATTTTGTTTAGTTGAGCCAACTAAATTATGTAATACTTATTATACGTTTAGTTGAAACTATTTCACCAAGATGCTTGGTAGCATTAACCAAGCTTGGATTTTTATAACCAAGCCTTTCTTTCAATGTAGATGCGTTAAAGAACTAAGGCAGAATCCAATCGAAATATCTAATCTAATTTCGTACGTTCCTTCTGCGCCCTCCTTTACGCTACCTAACTCTGGTGCAATTGTTTCTAACGCGCCGTAATCGTGTATTTAGTAACTTTCTCGCGGCACACTTCGCGGTGCCGAAGGTGGCCCCTCTCGTGTCACTTTTCCGTCTCCCCTTTTTCTCTTTTCCCTTTTTGTTTCGAAGGCCTACCACCGACGTCTACTCACCTGTTCATTTACGTAATACGCGTAATCGACCGGGGAAGCTACGTCGAGAGAGCAGGAGAGAAATTTACGCGACTCGATAAGTCTCGGCTGAATCCCGATTTGCACCGGCAAAATGCTTTGTCGCTATCGGCATTATCTCTCTTAACCACAGACTTCTATATACTAACTAGACTGCTCACTCCGTTGCCATCTTTGATGCTAAAAATGTGGGTAATCATTTATAGTTCCAGTTATACTAATGCATGTGTATAAATCACACGGACAATATATTCACATAATACACTCAGTTCACGTGGTATACAGACAGTGTATACACATATGCATATATCGGAACTAGTAATGGCAGCCGGGTGCGCTTCTGTCTCTTTCTATCATATGCAAAATAACTGAACTGAGCAGTCTAGCTGTCTCTTATACACATCTAGATGTGTATAAGAGACAGGTATACAGACAGTGTATACACTGAGAAAAAAAATTTGTTGAAAAAACAAAATATTTAGTCCGATACGTTCAACTAAAACATTAGTTGGTTTAACTGAACATTAGTTGAATTAAAAAGGGTACAGTTCATTCATGTCAACCATCAAAATTTTTTAATCAAGAATTAGTTAATTCAACTAATGTTCAGTTAAACCAACTAATGTTTTACGTTGAACGTATCGGACTAAATATTTTGTTTTTTCAACAAATTTTTTTCTCAGTGTACACATATGCATATATCGGAACTAGTAATGGCAGCCGGGTGCGCTTCTGTCTCTTTCTATCATATGCAAAATAACTGAACTGAGCAGTCTACACTGAGAGAAAAATTTATAATATTTGTGACTATAATTAAATTGTAAATAATTATGGTTAGGTGCACCATTTTTATAGTTATTACTGCTATAATGTTAGTAATAAAAACAAAAAAAGTTACAAACACCATAATTTAACTATAATTATTATAGTTAAAAAAGATTCCAACCATAATGATTAATAATAATCAACTACAATAATTATAGTTAAGTTATGGTATTTGTAACTATTTTTTGTTATTATTACTAACATTATAGTAGTAATAACTATAAAAATGGTGCACCTAACCATAATTATTTACAATTTAATTATAGTCATGAATATCATAAATTTTTCTCTCAGTGTAGTTAGTATATAGAAGTCTGTGCTCTTAACCATTGACGACACATATAGAAAAACAAAAAGGTTTTACGATATAATATTCAACGATAAGAAGAGAGGGTTAATAAAAGTCAAATCGCAAATGTTAAATATTCGTACCATTCTGTAATGATCAGACTCTTTAATTCGGTGGCGAATTAAATCGAACGTAAAAATAAATAACATAAATTTTTGAATCAAAAGGAAGCTCTATTAAATATTTTATGTAATGTAATTTTATGCTAATTCTGTGTATATAATAAGAAAACAAAAATTTACATTAAAATGTCTGTCTACTTAGTTATCCCAATTGACGTGAATATTATGTATAAATTTTACAACTTGGCTTTTTTCGAAACGATTTTCGACTTAACATAAGTAATTATAATGTAATTAGTAATATAATAATGCTAATAATCTAATTAATTATTCGAATATATTGAATAATTGACATTCAAAGAGTTCACGTGAAAGACGACTACTACAAAGCCACGAGAAAATTAATTGGATAAGACCTTATTAAAATACCTTATTAAAATTAGTCATGACGAATACACACGTCATTCTACGTTACACAATCGTAACTTTAAACATTACACAATAAATAAATTTCTTGATCAAACAAATTGTCTTCATTGAACAAAATATTGGCAGGTAATAAACATTACGTACATAATGACCATATCGATCACTTCGACGAAGAATAATTCTTATGCACGATACAACACGAAAAGTCAAGCTCGGCGCCGTCTTTACACCGCTTGAACAATCATCGTACTTGATTCACATGCACTAAGTGCACTTATCAAATATGAATTAACTAATATAATCGTACGTAGGTTCGTATCCACTTTAATGCGATCGAGCGGCGTAAATACGCCCACATATACAGTCGGTCGCACTCGACTACGCCTACCTTCCTTACACCGAGATTAGAGCTCAGTGTGTCAATGGCAACGTCATCGCGGTCGTCGTTCAATGAAGAGATTCGACGAAATGTTAGCTCGAGCACATTCTGCGGATGTGCCGTTACTTCGACCCACTAACTGGCGGCGTGTACCACCGATATTTGACACACAAAATCGGGACGAGGCGTGAGCGTATTAAGAAAATCGCGCGTGAGATGCTCAAAAGGAAATTGGGCCAGAATAGTCGATAAATTGTACTGATATAGGACGAAGTTTAACCCATTTAGACCTACCATACCACATACGGTACGTTTAAAAAAATATACTTAAGCACCCGCTCAAATTTCATGTTATCGATTAAGCAATTCGTCAACTAGAAGGTATAAACAATACTAGAAAATAGTTCATTGTGCTAAATTCATAAAATTTAGTTTCAGATAAAAATAGTTTCAGGTCTAAATGAGTTTAAAAAAGGCAATAGCCCTTTTTCAAAATTATGTTATGATTTTTATTTGCGCTGCATCTTTATTGTTGTATTATATAGGGGACTGCTTATTCTCTTAAAACATTTTATAATAATAAAATTAATTAATATAGATTAGTTCTCATCTATGTGAATGCATTTGGAGCATTGCTCCAATTTTTGGAGTATTGCTGTAGTCTTGGTGGAATATTCTCAGATGACGAGTACTTATTACTCGCAACGGTATAATATGCAGGGTATAAGATACCGCGAGACAAGTTACAAGCGAACGTATTTTTTGATCAATTTGGAGTCGATTTTACCGATTTATCTCAGAATTATGTATGATAATGGAAATATCGATTGATAGACGGAGAGGAGTCCTTCTTTTTCGTCGCAGTATCAATACCTGTTATGATTGAAATACATTTCTATGCGACCTTAAAGATATCTCTGAGTTATGAAATTTTCAGTGATGGCTCTCGGCGAAATCTCGTCCCGCGCCTTCACCGGGATTTCACTTGCAATGTATACTGTTTACCTTCGTAGGTTTCATTCAGAACCGTTACTGACACGTGCGAGAGATAAATAAGAAGTTTATCGTTTTCTATTCATTTTCTATTCTTCAATGAAAACATCGTTGAGAATAAATACAAATAATAAATTGTAAAACGACTTGACTGGCCATAGATGGTATTTTATTACTATACGTATCAACCATACGGATTGTGGTCCTCTACGAGTATAACATACCTCGGTGGTCGAACTGGTACAACGCAAATCCTGGCTGAGGTAATATTTTTCACAACAAAATTCTTTAACAGTTTTCGTGATGGGAGGGTGTTGACGGGAGGGGGGAGAATCTAATAGATGCTTTAGCATTTTTATTATTAATTTTATACTCGTAGAGGACCACAATCCGTATGATTGATACGTAGTAATAAAATACCATCTATGGCCAGTCAAGTCGTCTTACAATTTATTATATGTTAATTATTTACTGGCGATTTAGGAATATTAATGTTTCTAATAAATACAAATATATACTCGAAAGGAATGTCTAGGATTGGCTTCATTAGCATTATACTAATTCCATCTCAATACTCGAAATACTCATTGTTATAACCTTGATCGTACTTCATCTAAAATATTCGTCGCCGTTCTCTCGAAACTAAAATACAAGCAAAAAATAATTCCAGGTTCAAATTCTGACTGAGGTAATATTTTTCGCAATAATTTCTTTACAGTTTTCGGGGAAGGGAAGATCTTATTGATGCTTATTAGCATCAAAAATTATTAAAATTCTGCTCGTTAAATGAGCCAAAAACCCGTGGTCGCTAACGTATTTAATTAAACGTATATAAGAATATTTCTAATTAATCAATTTAGCCAGTTGTCGAATATAATTTACTTTGATTTGTCAAAAAATAATTGTTAAGACTTATCTTCGCCAGTGGATAATAAAATGCACAAAATTCATTAATTTTGTGCAAAAAATAATTCTTATTATATTTTACTTTCAGATCCCATTCAAGATGACGAGCGCAGTGACAAGCCTGGTGCATAGCTATAGGGACCTTATGGACAATCAGTCCGGTAAGTTCGATACGTTTCAATTATATTCTAATATATTTTAACATCCAAAATCTTCCTACTTCCATCTTTATATTACCTATTTTATATATAAATGATAACTCTAGGATCTTATTTTTTATAAACTCGTAAAGGTTAACGAAAGAATCGGTCGAGAGAGCAATTCTCTTATAACTATGCCATGAGATATAGAGCATTACAAACACGTGTTATCATTCCGCAACTCGATTCGAAAACTCGTTCGCTGTTACCATTCCAAAATTGACTATCACGGACAACCGGAGAGCGAAGATTACAGTCACGTGATCGTAAAAATAAATTTGTTTTGCTTGTGATTTAATTGAGCATGTTTCGTTTATTTACTGTTTATTGTTAATTTTTGTTTATTTATGGTTAATTTAAATAATAATATGGAGCATAACAATAATAATTAAATTCACAATTAATTTGTTGTTAATTAAGTGCGATGATCGTATCACATCGCGACGATATTCGACCTTAAACCATATTTTTCTGAAGATATCTATATATGGTCATTTAAATTTTCGGATGTGATATTCTTAACGTTTTCTCTCTGAACATCTCGCACGATGCTGTTAAATTATTAAAAAGGAAGTATCGCCGCAACATTATGACTAACATCTTCAGAAAAACATTCACAGAACTTGAATATTATATCTTAATACATCAGGCGCAAATATAGACATTTTTACGATCGTCCGCTGAGTGTGCTCGAGCTAACATTTCGTCAAATCTCTTCACTGAACATCGTGCGCGATATGACGTCATTAAGTTGCTAATCTCGCCATAAGGAAGTGTTAAAGAACATACTAAAAGCTTTTTGAGCTGTAAGAATCGAATGGCGACAAAAATTGTTTGTTCCACTTTTGCAAGAATTGGTAAATTCATGAAATTGAAAAGTAGCTCGTAATACGTTCTACATTGACACATTGTGTGTCAATAAGCCACATGAATTAATGTAATCGTACGGTGAAATGTGTTTATGTGCGCCGTTTCTTTTCCTACTGGTATTATGTAATACTAGTAGTTTCGCAAATATGCTAATAGGAGATAAAGCAGAGGACGTTTACGTAACGCGGCCCATTAAATGGTCCAGTATTGGATGTTTAATTAAATGACATAACGTTCGCACACGCGATGTTGACGAAAACGTAGAAGATCGCATCTCGCGCACGCCCGATGTTTTCGCCCGATCGGGTGACCGTATGAGAGAGAAGCCGTGCAAATTTATTCAAGAGGTCGAGGGAGGAGCGACGAGAGAAGCTTCTCGCCGGAAATCCCGGCGCGTATTACAACCGAAATTTCAACGATTCCGAGAGTCTGTTTACCGCGCGTATTTTCACGGCGACGAGAAAACCCCTCCTTCGGAGCCTTCCGGCGCGGCGCGAGTCAATATCGTGTCGTAACGCCGGCGAGCGTTCCGTTTCTAATTTCTCCGAGAACCATTCGGAATCCTTGACCCCCGTTCTCCATACGCGAATCATTCAGCCGTGGTTCCTGTTCCGATATCTTTCGCGATATCTGTCTGGCGATACGAGAGTGAAAATGAACCAGTAATTTTAATAAGACCATCCACTTTGCCTCTTTGGAATTTAATTTTGAAGAAATCTATTTTCAGTCGCTAGTGATTTACGAACTGTCCGTCGAACGAAAGGAAAAGTTTTTATTTAAATTAACCGCTTAAAGGATCCATAAATAAGTACATAGACAGTTTACGAGAAGAGATTTGCAAAATTTATATTCCCGACTATTTCGGACATCCGCTTAACTTTCTCGTGAGCGAATTGTTGAGGAAGAGAGAGTAAAAATAGAATACTTCGTAGTAGAAACCGAATAGACGAAAGGTAACTTTCGGACAAGCTTTATAATACATTTATTAACGTGACAGAACAGAATCGCGTAAAGATAATTAAAGGATCAACCCCGAATCTCGCAACGAACACGTGCGGCAATTGCAGGGCATCCTGTATACGCCTATTCCAGAAAATAATTGAGATAGCTAACGTAAATAATGGACGTTCGTCAGTGGCGTCAATACGGCGTTGACGGAGTAAGATCGACGTTATCTTTAATTGGGGCGTGACGAGAGCAAGAAAATTGCACAGTCGTCTGACGTTTCGTCGTGGCGTCTTAAAATCGATGAGAGCAGCAATCCGCTGGTGCGGCGACCGATATCTTTTTTTTCCCTTTCTTCCCCATTAATGGTGGGAGGGGGAGAGCTCTCGTGTCATGCGGAAAAATAAACGTAACTTCGACGAAGCGGCGTCGACGTCGGTATCGGCGGCGGCTCGTATTTTCCGCTAATCGTGTAGGCCGTGTAGACGCGGAGGCGCCTGGCCGTTGCTCGATCGTTGCGATGTGGCCGCCCTTTTGCCGCATTGTTGATTTCGTCAAAGTCTTCGCGAAGGTATTACGTAACGGCCGAATGCACGGATAGACGAAATTCGATGCAATATTCACCGTCGCCTAGCGCTTCGCTTTGTCATTACAGTTGCGTGCCTCGTAACTCGCCTGCTTGCACCCACTTTCCTTTCCGATACCAACCGGCATGCGCTTGTTATTGGGACATCGCTCTCGCGTCGCTTTTTTTTCCTCATCGATCAGCAGCAGACCTTTCTGTTGTGCATCCTGACTTTTCTACGCTAATATCGATGTAAATCTTTTAACATTAAGATTGATTGCCTGGATGTTTTTAAAACCGTCAACGCGCTTGTAGACTAAACGGTCAAATTGGCTCGTTAATTAACAATAGCGTGAACTGTTAAAACCAAAGCGTATAAAGCGTAATATCGACGACAAGCCGCGCCGCATTGTCAGCTTGTAATCGAGTCGTCGGTCAATCGTGCGTTGACCAAGAGCCCGAGCGTTTCGCTGAGAATGTTGAAAAAAAAGCAGAGAGAAAGGGAGAGGAGAGAGAAAAAATCGTACCACGTATCGGTCTCCTATCCACCGGGTCGCACGAGTGCGAGGGTAATTTAGCGGAAGGCGACTGCTCAGTCATTCGCGTCTCGTGCACGCACTCGCGCCTTTTTCTGCTTCCTCCTCGTCGAGGGTGGATAGAAAAATGGCGATGGCGTTTTCTAGGGTGCTCGGAAGACCGAACATACTGCCGCTTGAAAATCATTGCTCGTGATAATAATCCTCTTTTAGGCGCGCATTTAAAGCTCCTCCGATTTCAGAAAAGAAAAGACTCTATGAAACTGCAATAACAGTCGATTTAACGTTCCGCTAAATTTCCGTCCCGGCCGATACAATCCGTTGCCGGCGTTACAACATCGTCGGACTCGAACGCGGATTTGTCGACAATGGTGTAACAGATTCTTGTCCGCAACGGTACTTCCTGCCGCCAGTTACGAATTTCGACCCCATTTACAGGTGCGCGTAGCGCGAGACATTGCATAATGCGGAGACGACTTTTAAATCGTCCTCGCGCGCTCCACTTTCCAATGTGCATATGATATACATTGCGAAATATATCAATACTATTTGAATTTCGCTTTGTTTTCCCGAAGAAGCCGCGACCCTAAAGTCTCGTCTGCTTCCTTCTTTAAATGGCTTCACGCGCCAACTTGCTGCGGCTTCTCTTCGTCTGCGATTTGTCTCCTGTTTTTCTAACGTTACGTTCTCTCTGTTTGTTTCCAGATTCCAGGGTGAACGATTGGGCGATGATGAGCAGCCCCTTCCCGACCGTGGCGATATGTCTGTCGTACGCTTATTTTAGCAAGATTCTGGGACCGAAGCTGATGGAAAACAGAAAGCCTTTCGATCTTCGGGGGGTCCTCATAACGTATAACTTCCTACAGACCCTCTTCTCCACATGGATATTCTACGAGGTTCGTTTTTCTCTCTTACGTATTTCTGTAACGCCGGATTTACTGCCGCTAGGGGAATTAATGCACAGGAAGTTCACTATAACTACGTCTGACAGCGAATATTTCTAAATAGAAATTTCAACACACATATACCAATTCTATTAATAATTTATAATCAAATATCATAGTAACAATAATTGAAAGATATACGAAATTTTTTAAATAAAATTTAATTAGGTATCTCAAATTTGTTCACATTCAATTATAATTCATTTTATATCCGTTAATAGACATTGATGGAGTAATACTTAGTTTTCGTCAAAATTCACGATCCACGACTCCGTTCGCGTTGAACGGAGTCGACAAGATTACTCCCTTATAAATTCATAATCACGGCGATTTAACCGCGATTGTCTTTCCGTGCGGCGATCGACAGGGAATTGCCTTCAATTATTTCTCCGCCTTTTGTTTCGACATGGTCAATAACTGCCGTTGGCTCGAACGGGCAACAGCATGCGGTTCCGAGGGATCATTTTGAGGGAAATTGCAATCTCCCGAGAGTTAAAATAATCCTACCGAAAAAGAAACCTTGCTGAGACCATTTATGATAATTGCCAAAAGCACTTCGAAATGAAACACTGAGATTACTCTTCCGGAGCACCAAATAAATATTTTTTTATATTATTAATTTTTTCCTATCTCTTAATTTACTCATGTTTACGAAATTTACTCATGTTTACGAATATCTAGGTTATATGTGGCATGCATGAATATGTGGCATGTTCTGATAATATCTAAGAGACTATAACGGACAATGAGACTTTTCATAAACGTGTATTTAGATCGCGATTGAAATTTTTGAATTGTTGTCTTTACGAGCATAACATTGAAATAACAAGCATAACGAGCATAACACTGAAATAACAAGCTAATGGAATTCGGAATTATAAATACGGCCGACTCGCGATATCGATTGCTGTCTGTAAACGCAAACGGACAATTGCCCGATCGAATGTCTAGATGGCTATATCACATGTGATAATCGATGTACATTATGCACATATTAATGAAACATACATATTTATAATTTGATCGAGACGCATTTCTTGCAATCGGGTCAATATCTAGGTTTCTAGTGTCATGCCCTACTTTGAGGAAAATTTTAAAAGTACTTAATTAATTACCGCGTCTATTATCGCGAATAGTTTGAAGTAATAGAAATAATGGTTTTTAATATGATTTAAAAAATTTAATTTGTTTGAAAAATCAGAATTAAAAAAGTTATATTTTTGTACATGCAATGTATTTATATATTTATATATTGATGTATTTATATGTCAATGAAAAAGTTATGTTTTTGCGAATGCAATGTACTTATACATTGATTATTCTATAAATTAACTTATTCGTATTTATTTTTCATTTGTTTGTGCTGTGCACACACACACACACACACACACACACACACACACACACACACACACACACACATTTATCTTCCATTTTTCATATATATATATATATATGTATGCAGGTATATATCTTACTTTCACAACCGGATTTGACCGATCTGCATGCATATTTAAAAGGATGCTAATCGTATCTGGGTCCGCGTAGTAGTCAATATTGCGTACACATATCGCGGTACAGTTACACACATGCGAACATGTTATCGATGCGACGCGGAGAAGATCAAAATTTATCACATCATAAAAGAGATAGATCACGGCAATGACCAAAGCAATTCATGTTTTTGATTCTTTTTTTAAAACCAAAGATATTAAGAAGAGATATTATCACGAAACACGTATATTTATACATATAATGCACGTATTACATGATGATTACAAAAAAGCACGAATGAAACTGACTTGCATCTACATATATAAATTTAAAAAAGAGAATGAGAAATCTGCACAAAATGGATTCTATAATATTATTTTCAGAGAAATTATTTAAAAAATTTTTTTTTTGTTATTTTCTTTATCAATAGCTTTTGAAAGATATTAGAAAAAAGAAAGTATTAAATAAATTTTATATATAGAAATTCTCATGAGATGATGCAAAAGGAGCACTTATTCTCACTAATTCCTTTGCCAATTTTTTATATATAAATCGTCACTTCATGTAAATTGATATAATAATTTATTTTAGATCTTGTACTTTCTATCAAATTTGATCTTCTATGTAATTTACAAACTGATATTAAACTCTTGATATTTCTACAGTATCTAATTCAAATTTGTCGAAATATTTTTTCTAATGTCTCAATTTTCGCCAATTTTCATTTCGTAGCCCGCTCTGAAGTTAATTTAGAATCAAATGTCAGAATTCGTTATGATATAACAGTTATGACAATTTTAAATGTGAATGTGAGCACTTGTTAAACAATGTTGCAAATTATGATTGTAAATATGGTTTTTTCATACACTTTAAAAAATTATCGTTCTAATGCTCAGGTATTTTCCATTCGAAGTTGCCGCCTACTCAACTTCGTCCCCGGTCTTGACACGAGTCGATTATGCTAACAGATTCTCTAATTTATTCACGACATTCGTAAGCCTATCGAAGCGACATACGGTAATTCTTCTTGTAGGCCCTAAATATAGAGCTCCATTGAATTTAAATGAAATGTTAAAGCACATATCGCGCTGTTTATGACGTTAATCCGCTTAATTAAAGCTTAATTTAAAAATTGTAAATTAAACATAAAATTTTATCTTACAACTGATCAATTTTTCCTGGAATATTTCTAGCATGTATAAGCAGCTTTAATTCTTTTGGAAAGTAATGTACAGTATACAAAAAATCTTGTGTGATTAAATGCGCGCGTAATCCTCGTCATGATTAAGTACTCGATGCAACAATTTTAGGAAACGTTTATTTATTTCAATTATATGCTAATACATTGCTAATAATTGACCTGAGTTACTTATACGAAAAGGATATTATGCACGTATAATTTTACATATTAATGAGTTTTTAAATTTTGTTGTATAATTTGTAATATGACTGAAGAAGACTAAGTAAATCAAAACGTTCCATATCATTATATTGTCGAAATAAATGTTTATTATATCATCTAATTTAAATTATAGTTCGTTTTTAGATCTTGAATTTGTTATATTTGCTTAAGCATACACGAGCCTTATATTCATTGTTTATTAATGAGTTTTATTAATATAGATCGGACGACAAACAAATGATAGCCAATTGCGCAAATTATAAATAAATTAATTTTTGCGCTGTGCGTATTTATCACTCATAACAATTTTGCCAGTACTACGAAATTTGTTGTCATATTTGACGTATATTCGACAAAACGCGGATTAACCCCTTCGTTGGCATTGACGCAATAGTGCATCAAATTAATCGGTGCCCTGTGTGGCATTGACGCAATAGTGCGTCAATCTTTTTTTTCCTATTTAACTTGCTCAGATTTGGCATCCAAGTCTTACACGGGAGTTTTTGGGGTCGCTGATTACGAATCTGAATTCAAAATTTGCAAATTCAAAATGGCGGATCCAAAATGGCGGATGAAAATGCAAAAAATTACTTGATTGAAAAACTACTATGAAACCTAACATATATATTGGTATTGGATCCGCAAACTGAATTTGCAAATTTTGTGTTCAGACTCATAATCAGTGACCTAAACAACCTATGAGTACCGAGTTTTATCTAAATCTATCTGTATTATTTGTATTTTCATTCACCATATTGGTTCGTCATTTTGAATTTCTGAATTTTGAGTTCAGATTCGTAATCAGCAACCTAAATAACCCATAAGTACCAAGATTTATCCAAATCGAGCCGTTTTTTGTATTTTCGTCCGCCATATTGGATCCGCCATTTTGAATTTTCAAATTTTAAGTTCATATTCGTAATCAGCGCCCTCAAAAACCCCAGGGTACAAATTTTCAGGATAAAAAATTTTCCTGCCATTTAGGGCACTTTTTGTCGAATTCTCTCTGCCAACGAAGGGGTTAATGGTTAGCATTAGTCCTTAAACGGTGATTGTTTTTTACAGTAATGTGCAAGAGATAAAAAAATGCATAGCTTCGTGAACAATAGATATTTTGCGATACATAAAATTGCCATTTAATGATGTCAATTACAATCGTATGTGACGCTAAGTATAATTTAACATAATCATTCTACATATATCATAAGCTACGAGACTATAATTTACAAATCGCAGTTCACTCAACAAATTATGCAAAAAAGAAACTAATTAAAAATCAAAAAAAGTTTTAATCTTTTTGTTCATTTATCACTTATCACTTTTTCCTTTTCTAAATAGGTGCTACAAAGCTAACATGTAGCACAAAAAATGTACAAATTTATGTAATATTAGATATTGATTAATTTGATTAGGACATTAATATTACTTATGTAGTCGGTATGAAAAATTACTTAACATATATAGATTTTAATTGTGTGATTTGATTTATTGCTTGCCAATTTTAAATATTACGTACATTATTCATTTTCGATATTCTGGCAATCATTCTTTTAAACATATGTTTTATAAATTCTTTTTCTCTCTTTTTATCATTTCCATTTAACACAGACTTGATGAGTCCGAAAGTATTGACGTCACCTTCCGCTCAGATACGTGTTATCGCGTTCGAGCAAAAACGCGTATGAAAATTCGATTTAAGAAAAGTGTCGAAAATTCATTATTTAGACTCGAGTGGAAGATATACCGAGCGAAGGCGCGATGTAATAGGCGAGTAATGTAAGCATCGGTTAACGAACCAACATTTATTCGCAATTTTCGAGCAAACCACGAATCCTCGATCAAATAATATTGATGTCTACTTCAAACTCGTGAGTATTATCAATTTGAATTGCGGTCAAATAAAAAAAAATACATAAGTGGAGCATGAAAAATACGTAAAAGAATCTTGACATCCGTGTGCAATTTCTCTTATTTTCTTTTTTTTTTCGAGTATCATATTTTTGAATTATTTTATTTATTCGCTCTTCCACATTTAAATCTCGGTTAAAAATGGATTGTGATTCGATAATTATGTAATTCAGCGCGATCAAGGGTCGCTATAAATAGGAAGTAGGGAGTGTAAGATTAATTTACTCCGCAAACATAATGGTCGTCTTTTCGACGCGCAACAGATTATAACGGTATTGCAACTCCTGAGTATAATTGGAGCCATTTAGCGGATTAATTCCACGCTCGCAACGACCTCGTGAACGTCCGACGCTTTTCAACCACGCGAATCCATTCTTAAATTCAAGGGAATTCAGTTAAACAGACTGTTAACTCAAAAATTACACATGTTCGTCTGACAGAAGTGCATACATGCGCTCGTTCGTGTTTATGTCTTTCGCACCTTAAGCACGATTTCAAGAAACATCGTTAAAATATGTGAATAATTTAGTTAGACAATAAACAATCGCCCAAAGAATCTTTCCCAGCTTGTTTAATTTAAATTTCATAATTTTAATATTGCATAAATTTGTAGGTATTTTTGTGCCATATGTAAATTTTGTGTATGAAAAAACGAAAAAACAAAGTGATTTGCTATTTTATTATATATTTACGGAAAAGCGGAAAAGTGATTTACTATTTTATATCACGTAAAAGTTAAACAAACAGTTAAAACAATTAAAACTTCTATGTATTTTTATTGATTTCTTTTTTGCACAATTTGTTAGCAGAGTGAAGTGCGATTTATAATTGATAGCCTTCCAGGATATTCTCTTGACGGCATTTATAATGATCGTGTCTGGAACTCGCACATGAAAGACTTGATTATCGTATAAAGTATATGTGTCAGCGTAATTGAATAGCTCGAATATTATTCTTTCAGTATCTTATGAGCGGTTGGGCGAAAGGTTACAGTTTCCGATGCCAACCGGTAGATTATTCGTCCAGCTCAATGGGCCTCAGAATGGCAAGAACCTGCTGGTGGTACTATTTCAGCAAATTTACCGAGTTCTTCGATACGGTGAGTATCGATTTTCACTTGACTTGTCGATATAGGGTAAACTGAAGCGGATGTAAAAACACGAAAGTTCCGTTCGATAAATTCATTTATAACTTTAGCATAAATTTCGACAAGCATCTTCGGGTTTGAAATACTTGTCGAAGATTCTTTCAATAACTTGTAGAAGTTATAATTAGCTCCGTCTTCTTTATATCTATTGCTTTACTTAAATTTTATATTTTTAAAGATATATTGAAACCCCCCCAACTTGCCGCTTGTTCTATTTCTTTTTTCAAAGAGTATTTTTTCAAGAGTACAAGGAACTGTCAATCTCGTCTTTTGTATCTATTTGTATAAATATTGTATAAAGACATGGAACTTCTTAAACTTAAATCGGAATGGCAGTCCTTATATCGTTAAAGAGTTAACAAAATAATTTGTTGGGGCAATACTTTAAGCAAAATCTAACCGAGAAAGATGAACAGAGTAATCGAAAAATTTGCATAATTTTTTAGCTGTTCTTTATTCTGAGGAAGAAGAACCAACACGTCTCGACGCTTCACGTAATTCATCACGGGGTAATGCCCTTTTCCGTATGGATGGGAGTAAAATTTGCACCGGGCGGCCACAGCACGTTTTTTGCCCTTCTAAACACCTTCGTACACATCGTGATGTACTTCTATTACATGGTAGCCGCGATGGGGCCGCAGTTCCAGAAGTACATCTGGTGGAAGAAGTATCTCACTACCATGCAAATGGTAAGTTCGGACATTACCTCGCGTTATTACGAATGTAGAAGTGACAATTGCAGCTATTATATAGAACTATACTCATTAGAACTTCACGTGATATCACATCCTTTGCAAATAGCATTCTATATTCAATCATCATTCGATATTTCGTCGGCAATTGAGTATTTTATGTTATTTTTTAACTGTATTCCACCTTTTTAGGAGATAATATTGTAATATTTAATTTATACTTTTTAAACACAGTAATGGATATGAGGGACTTTTTTTTACAGTAATAGATATGAGGGACTGGAAAGAGATTTTGGGTACAGTTAAAAATTTATACTTGCAGAATATGTGTAACTCTTAATCATAAAAATGACCGTTTCTGGTGTCCAATAGAATTAATTAATCAAATGGAATTGACAAAGCGGATTAAAATGAATCGCTAACCGAGTTCTCAATTTGAAATCCCATTCGCTCTGTATTTAATCCCACCCATCTGTCGGTATTACTACTCTAGCCTTTAAAACATATCGATATGTTTCGAGCTGCAGCGATTCGTATAAATTTTGTATGCCATAGAGTTTTTATTATCACTTTCATTATCACTTACTTGGCAGTTCATCCTTCTGATTTCAGATACAATTCGTGATGATCATGTGCCATCAGTTCCAATTGCTCTTCATCGAGTGCAACTATCCGCGAGGTTTTATGATCTGGATCGGCTTGCACGGTGTCCTATTCCTCGGGTTGTTCTCGGATTTCTACAAGTCGAAGTACACAGGCGGCATGAGGAAAAAATCCGCGAAGAGGATGCAAAATGGTATATCCGGTGGAGCTTGCATGCCGGTTTTGGATGATAACGATAGCGCGACGCACAACGGCGTGTCCTCGTACGCCACAATCTACAACAAAGAGTACAACAGCTGTTACAGCAACGGCACCAACAACGGTTACGTCGCCAACAATAACATCACCGAGAAAAAGCTCGCTTAGGACACGTGGGAAGCTCGAACATTTTTTTCGGTGTGCCGGTCAGCCGCTCGTCTTGTCGTACCTACAATTACCATTCATCTATCGTGAGAAATCATTTCGCAACATGTCCACAAACTTAGGCGTGAGAACACGAAGTTAAATTACACGCACGTGTAAGGAGGACAAAGAGACGACGAGATTCTCAGACGAAAGAACTGGCATGTATAAAGCGAGACGTCTCGTTAAATATTCTGCGCTGTTAGCAGAGTAGTAGTTGTGTTCACTAACATAGTATCATCGACGACAGAGCTGTTACGACGTCCGTGTAAAAAATAATAGGAAAAGAAAGAAGAGAAAACAAATGCGATACAAACTGATCGCTATAAAAAAATATTGCGGAATCTTCATTGTCGAGTCTTCGTGAGATAAGGCGTGGTCTTTTTAAATTAGTGATTTGTGACATCTGCCATACGAAAATAGAACATCGATAATATTATCGGAAGTCGTTAATAATACAGATAAGAGCATTAGCGAAAAAAAACGAAAAGACTACTTTTGTAGTTTCCATATTTGATGTTACGGAAACTGTGTTGCGGTTTATAAAATCTCTAAATTGAGACTAGTTTGGCAAAGCTAATTAGAGAGAGATCACATTTGACGAGACGCGTGAATGTGAAAAATGCGAGAGCAAGCTGAGTAGCGCACACATACATGACGAGGAATGTGGAGCATTCATTGTCGATAACTATGGCAAGAGCGGCGTGTTCGCTGTGCGTGCAATTTTTTTTGTACTGGTTGTGTATCGAAGTACGAGAGTGTGGATGTTTCTTAGTCGTACGTAATTTTTCAAGGCATCTCTCATTGAGGCACATTGCTGAAACTAAACTCTTTCCTCCCCTCTTACCATCATTACCGACTCTGTCTCTTTCTAGCCCCGACTGTGTTCAAAACTCCGGTGTTCTTAAAAATTAGTCAACGTACAGATCAAATGCGCCCAAAAATATCGTACGGCAGAGTTGGCTATATAATTATATTGGCAATTATAAGTTAATGATTTGTAAAAATTACTAATAATTAATTGGAAAATGCCTTGTATGTTTCTTTTTTCTGATAATTGTCGAGTTTTTCTTAATTATATAATTTTACCATTATTTGTTTGGTTTTTTAAACATGACAATTTATGATTTTACATTTTCCTTGTACTTGTTCTACATTTTTTTATTTGGGTTCCCAGATTTATTCTACGTACAAAATGCATTTTATTCATATTCTATACTGCCAAAAATATAGTTACAACTTATTTAACGTTGACAATGCGACAATTTGTATTTACATTGACAATTTTTACTTTTTATCGCTCGTTGTTCTATAGCTTCACGGAAACATTACGAATTATTAGCAGTATATGCCATTCTCATCGGCTATACCTACAAAACTTCCCACATATTTAATTCACTGCGTAGCTTGATTCTACTACTGATGATACTGATATCTATAGTAAGCTGCCGAAAAGAATTTGTTCGTCGCTTTGATCGCTTCGTTTTTAAATACGAATGGCAATGTAAGCCGCACTGCGGCTTATTATCGTGCACGACGCAACACGAGCGCTTTAATCGATCGGAAAGGTATACAACATTTGTGTCGCGAGGATCACGAAGCTCTAGTGTCGTAGAATCAAGCTTCAAGAAAGGGAGCGCGCACTGTGAGTAACGAGCCTCTCTTACACGCAATCCGTAAGTTTGATCACGCGGTCGTAGAGGAGTCGAACGAGTACGAATGTGTCTCAAGATATGTATACACACACGCGAATAATATTATATTCGAGGGGAAGGGCAAATGTTTAGAGATCGTAATAGTCGCACTATAAGATTAATATATTTGTACACACTTCCTATTTTTATGAATATATTATTTATGGTGATCCAGACATAATAAAATCTCTGATGATAAAACGTTTCTCTCGACTGTAATAAATTCAACCTCGGCTATTTTTACAGGCGGATAAAAGCTAGCTCTAGCGAACGAGAGTGAGAGAATTAAACGTCTTATAGTCTTACGTCGTGTTCGTCATATAATGAGCTTCCTCATGAAAGTATACATGCATTTCGTGACGATTAACTTACGAAACAATCGGAAAAGCGTTCGCGCATTTTTTATTTATACGAGTTTCGCACGTTTTGTAAAACGTTCCAATCCTGCTTTATCCAAACGCAATGATTTTTCATTAAATTCAGAAGCGCAAATATAGGATGTAACTTACATAAGTCCGGATGTAAATTATGGAAATGTTAGACGATGAGATCATGTATATTTCCATAGATCATTATACGCATACTGAAGTTAATTTATCCATATAAACGCGTTTCCTGTGTTTCCGAATTATTGCAGTGCATTTCGAAATTGACGTTGCAGTCGCCGATTTTGCATCGTCAATTCGTTCACTATTCATTTGTCAAAGCTGAGCTTTGTCGCTCCGGTTTAGCGTAATAGAGGATACTATCATGTTTCCATTATAACGAAATACGAATGACAACGCATACGCATAATCTGAAGAACTGCCGTAATTGAATAAGAGCGTGCACGAAAATATGATTCATGTGAGACATGAACTAAAAGCGGAAACGCTTAAACTAAGAAATATTTAGCGAGTTCTCTCAAGCGTTTGGAGATAGAGCTTTATGCAATTTTTTTATCTCACGCACAATAAAATGCGATAAGAAGTAAAGTTACTTCCTAGCTAATTAATTAGACGTCTAGATAGTAGTTAGACGTACTGTGTTACGTTATCTTAGTCTTGTTTAAGTTGTGATATTGCGGTATAACAGTACTAATTTTAACACGTTTAAGAAGAAAAAAATTTGGCGAAATAGACGACGCAGCGTAAATTATAACTTTTTTTATCTTCATAGATAATCGTTTTTAGCAAGAATAATAAATCACTCTAGGACTGGAGTCTATGTCAGTGAAGGATCCTATTGCTTAACAAAACGCACAGAGCTGAATAGCTGAAAGATTGCGCGAAACATTTGATCTGCGTTCCTCAAGAGCGAACCGAAAAACGGATTGTAAAACATTTGTTAGCGACGACGAGGGAAAAATCTTCCGATTTTTTTTTCTATTAACAAACGCAATACTTTTCCTAGGGTATCATTGCTACTACATTTTACACTTTGACTGTACTTTATTAACTTAGTAAGCAAGCAAGGACTTCTTTCTCACGCATTGACGCACAATATTTTTCTAACGAGAAACTAGATTGTATCTGCAGTTTCGCAATATTTTTCGCTTTAATCTTTCATAAATCTAGTTTTTTCCTACAGAGGAAATGACTGCTATCATTATTTACGCCGGGGTATAATTACTAATACCTTACTATCTTATTCTTCTTATATTCTCAGCAACGTTCATACGAAACAATTCCAGAAGTTTGTATGAAATCAAACAACCGTATATACGCCGTGTTTTATTTCTTCTTAAATTTAGGATATTTTATTCTTACAGTTAAAACTTACATATTTGAATCTGTTTTCTTAAAGTAATCTTTATGTTGTTTGGTTGACGATAAGTTGTATGTGAAACGCAAAGATCCGCATAGAA
Organism: Aphaenogaster rudis; assembly: GCA_003063815.1. Lineage (NCBI taxonomy): Eukaryota > Metazoa > Arthropoda > Insecta > Hymenoptera > Formicidae > Aphaenogaster > Aphaenogaster rudis. The sequence goes on from NJRL01000495.1 coordinate 36,927, forward strand.
TTTTAGGGCATAACGCTGAATAATAAAGCGATACTTTCACGTGTACATAGAAAAGAGCGATCTGTGCGCGTATGATGTGCTATCACGTTTCACAATTTCATGTTTTTAGGCGCACTTGAAAGATCTACCAAAAGTGCGAGAAACTGCGACAATGAGAGAGCGTATCGCGTCATGTACCTAAACGTTACGAGCTCTGTAATGATTCTCATTATATTTTTGTACATAATTGGGGAGAATTACGAGAGAATAATAAAACAATTGAAATGAAAAAAAACAGCGTACTCAAATACTGCAAGGGATTTAATGATACGCACACAATATTAATTAATACCGATAAAACATTAAATAAATTATGTTCCAATTTTTGCAGGTAATAATTACGGCTTTTATACCGTAAAACGTTGCAATAGCAGAAAATGACATTCTTTATTTTAGATATCTGCAATATTTTAATGTTACAGAAAAAGCAATTGATGTGGCTAATAAAAACAATTATCTATCCATCTCTATCCAATTGAGCGAGAAAATAATACGAAATGTTTATATATATATATATTATATATATATATATGTATATATATATATGTATATATATAATTTATATATATTTATTATTTTACACACATATATATATATATATATATATATATATATAAAAGAAGAATATATATTTTATATATTTATATATAATTATATATCTTTAAATTGTATATATATATATAATTATATACATGTATGCATATACGATCTTTTACTTTATTTTTTACCTATACAATTATTCATCTTTATAGTTTCCTTTGATTCACTCTTCTTATTTGCCGGCAAAAACGAGCAAAAGCCGTAATTACAAAATAACGAATAATAAATAGATATATCTCACTCACTCTGCAGTCGCTCCGCCGTCACCCGACGCCTCCCCGGGCCTCTCCCTCCACCGTTGCTCCTCCGACAACATGGCCGTTCTTCCACGGCACTCGCGAAAACGCAATCGGTCGTGATCGCGCGCGCGCGCGCCGATCACGAAAATACAACGGCGATACTTTGTACGGCACTCCTCACGTTAATCGCGCGCGACGCGCATTTTGTTGCGTCAACGCAGAGGATCGACGCGATAAAGTTACGATCGGTCGAAGCTACAATCTGCTCGACGACCCGCGACTTCACTGAAGTTGGAGCACGAACGACAAGGAAGAAATTCGAAAATTGGCGCCAACTTCACGCGACAGGAGCGGCTACCGTCACGATGATGCTACACCTTGTGCACTCAGCTTTGTTCAATCTCCGCACTTTGCGACAACGCGTGATACAAACTCCTGTTCCTGTTTCGATCTTTGTTACGTTATCTCGCATGAACGAACGTATAAGATATTAAAAGTCCAGATAAATATCTATGGAGCGCGATATGTATGATACGGCGAAAGTATGGCCGTCGCTTTGTCGACCGCTGGTACGGTAAGCTTCGGACGAGTCAATTTCGCGGAATGCGGATTTAAAGCGGATCATCGACAAGCAAACGTTGAATTTATGTATTGCGCGATTGTCAGACATTAAGATACAACGTTAATTATGTCTGTACTCACTAATTAGACGCGTGGCGACGCCGTTCGGCACGGAATTAAATTCCGCGTCGTTCCGTGTCCCCGAGACTCGTTGTCGATTGGAAAATTCGTAAGAAACGGCGGCAACTTCACTCTCGTTACGACGTGAGTCAATTTAATGATCAAGTTAACTGCCACCCTGGTGACAATTGTTCTTGAGGCCAACGCACAATCAAAAAATATAAGGAACAGATTAGAAATAAGAGGAAGGAAGAAGAAAGATTCTTTCTTCTTCCTTCCTCTTATTCTTAATCGCTAATATCTGTTCCTTATTCCTTATATATTTTTTGATTGTGCGTTGGCCTTTAGAATTCTTCATATAATTTTTCAAAATTTCTGTATAATTTTATAACTTTTTAGAAAATTTCTCAGATTTTTTATACGAATTGAAACACTTTTTAGAAGTCTACATCCTTTTCTAGAATTCTTCACGCATATGTGAATTCTGAAATATTCTAAGATTTCTTTACATTGGAGAGAGAAAGAGGAAAGATGAACGGTGCAAGAAGTTGAACTAAAAAGAACAGACCTAATGTTCCGCGCGCACTGAAAATATCGACGAATGCCGTTGGCTTTTTGCCAAAAATTTTGTGTTTGAAAATTTCGTATTTGACCGTCGCGTAAAATAAAACTCCCGACAAAATCTCAGTGGCGTAGCCAGGGGGGGGATTAGGGGAATAAATTTCCCCCCGAAATTTTGGAACCAAATATGAAAATATGAAAATGAAAGGTTGAAAGCCGAGAGAGAAATGAAATGGTAAGTGCTTTAAGGTCTAAAGAAAATGTCCTGAACAAATATTGTTATCTTATTTAATTAAAAAAGTTATGAGTAGTTGTTCTGTGATTTTAATTTTTCAAAAATCTCCCCCTCCCTCGAAATAAAATCCTGTCTACGTCCCTGTAAAATCTTATTGCCGAATTGTCTCTTTGGATATTTCAAACATTCAAAATATTGTAGCTTATTGGAATATTTAGAATTATCCCAGACAGCACAGAATATCCTATGGACGTCCGTTTTGTGTCCATTTCTTGTCGGAATGTCCATGGACCTTATAAAGATATCCATAGGATATACATTTATGGACACTATAGGAAATCCCAAAATGGACAAGTTTGTGTGTCCATATAATATCCACTACATCCGCGAGCAGTACGCGGCACCACCACCAGATGGACGCGGAGTTCCCGTATTTCTCGTAAGTAAAAAACCATACAAGATGGAATAAAAGACGCAGCATTATAAAAGTCTTCACCCATGTTTTAACGAAATGGTTTTTCGAAGACGAGTCCCTAAAATTGGGATCCAATGTGTTAAAGTAAATGAGATGTATTTTGACAATACAATTTCGTTTAGTTCTAAAGTTAATGCAGATACTTAATATTCTTGGTGGTTATATGTAACAAAATGTATTGATGTAACTTTTATCACGTCCACCAATTTCATAAATGGATATACCATGGATGTCCATAGAATGTCCGAAGGACGTAAAACGGATGATCTACGGATATCCTCAATATCCTTAAAGGACGTCTTATGGATGTCCTTCGAATATCCGTGTGCTGTCTGGGATAGAATCAAGCAAATAAACTTAACGTTTTATATTTCCACGTATTCATGGGGCCTATTCTGTATTTCTTAAAGGAGTGAAAATACGAAAAGTGAGCGAATTTACTAAGTTTTTACCAATAAAATTGCTCAAAACCTAGTGAATTCGCTCACTTTTCGCATTTTCACTCCTTTTAGGGCTTATCCAGACAAACTTGCATAGCCGCATAACCATATGCATAGAAAAAATTATCCAATCACATGTCTAGCATAAAGAGACGTGCCTCCTTTTATTTAGACATACGATTGGATAATTTTTTTTATGTATATGGTTATGCGACTATGCAAGTTTGTCTGAATAGGCCCTAATAAGAGACGGAATAGGCCCCCATATCGCAGAATAGAGCTATCGATAGGTTTGTTCGCGTCGCCATGCCCCAACCCAGTGAGAAATGACTCGACTAATTGAAATTCATCGAATCGATGAATCATTTCTCACTGGGAACATGCTCCTACTCCAATGCACTCTAATTGGTTGGCGTCACCGGAATGACCGGAATCAACGTATTGGAGTGAATAGGAGCATGCTGGAGCAGGTGACGCGAACAAACCTTTTGAAAGGGCGGCAATCGCGCAAGCGACGGCCGGAAACGCCGTCGCGCGGGGACTTCCGGTCGGTCGAGCTCTCGTGTCGTGGCGAGAGACGCCGCAGCGACTCGCGTAGCACGCGCAGCAGCACGTCCCGAAAACATGGCGCCCGAATGAAGGACGCTGAACGCGAGTGTCTGCCAGATCCGTCGTCGCGTTTCGCACACATCCGCACAGCCGGTCCGACGAGTCCGGCCCGTACGCAGAATGAGCAATCTGTCGCCGTTCGGCGGCGGCAAGAACCCACCGTGGGTCCGCAATGCAGGTGAGCGTTTCGTCAGCGCGTTTTCGACCCATCGCGCGCAACGACGGAGCGTGTGTATCGCTCCGTGCATCACCCTCGTCGTCGTCCCGTGTGCAACCTGACGGGGGGCTGCCAAATTTTTTTACCGCGTTCGAGCACACCCCGGCCACGGCGAGGACTCACCGCTCGTTACGCAAGCCCGACACGCTTTGTCGGCCGCGATATTCTGTTCTGGAACACCAGAGTCGCCCCCGACACCCGTGATGACCTCTAAACTGGCTGCTGCCAGTGAAAAACGGTGCTCCGAAATGGTTGTCTTCTCTTTTCCCGATTATCCTTTCTGTGTATTATCGATTACGTTCCGCGAAATTTTGCCCGGAATAAATTCGGTGCCTGATGATTTCCGAAGCAGCACGCCGCCACCAAAATAAAGCAATATTTCAGAACGTTGTCTTCAATTCTTTGTCTTAGCATATTCATTATGTTGTAGAGACATTATATTGTGTTTAAAGATTATTGTGATATAAAAATTTTAACTGCGTAATGATTTTTGATAATGTTTTTGCGAAAGGACAAGGTATACAAAATATCCAACAGCAAATGTTGGGTCAGGCCATGGGCAGTATCGGAGGACAGCCTATGGTACAATATCAACAGCAAACCCAACAAGTTTACCAACAAAGCCTGGGGTTGCAGCAGGTAAGATATCAAGGATTAGCATGCACTCGATGTCAGATTAATTACTTGTAATAATATAATTGAATATAAATATAAATGATTGTGCATAGCCTAACATCACTATGGCATCCATGGCAACCCTTGGCTCGAATTTACCATCGGGCATAGCGGGACAATTGTATCCGCAAGTCGCTACGGTTTCTTATCCGACGCCACGGGCGTTAAACACAAATGCTTTTCAACCCTCTGTAGCCGGCGTTCCGCAACAGGTGCAGCAGAATGTACCTTCGTCGTCGACAAAACAGAGAGTTTTCACGGGTACCGTTACCAAAGTACACGATAACTTTGGCTTTGTAGATGAAGATGTATTTTTTCAAACTAGGTAAGTAAACTACGTAAAAGAAAATACATTTTTATCATGCTTTTACTTTTGCATATGCTAAATTTAGTTCCTTTCCCTTTCTGTTTCAGTGCATGCGTGAAAGGATCTAATCCTGTAGTAGGAGATCGTGTGCTCGTAGAAGCGTCGTACAATCCTTCAATGCCATTTAAATGGAATGCCACTAGAATACAAGTGCTGCCTATGGGTAATAATAGCAACAATGCAAACACTCAGCAAACTAACCAGCAGAACCGTCAACAACAACAGCAACAGCAACAGCAAAATAGAGCATCAGGCACTTACAATGCTGTACCTCCACCGACGGAAAATCCTAATAACAGGTAAAAATAACTATATTAGTATGTGATCTATACTTACATTTCTGCGACATAAAGTAATGCTATTTGAATTTGGATATCCACATATTAAACATTCGAATCAGCTTTCATACAATATCAAAATCAGATACATATACCTCCTCATCTCGGATATCTTTGATTTGCTCGTATTTTAACCCTTTTTGTTTCCTTATTTGATTGAGCATATAATGAGCTTTTATTGAAGTAAAAAGAAGAATATTTGAATTCAAGTACTGTAGTATTTAAATCTAAATTTTGAAACCAAGACTAAATTTTAATGAATATTCCGAATATGCGATATTTTATCGACGAAATTCTATGTAGTAGGTTCACAACAAGTACGACAAATTCCAACACTACCAGCAACCGTAACAAAGTCAGTAGAGTACGAGAAAGATCTCCCCGTGAACGGAGGAATGACGACGAGGAAATCGAAAGAAAGAGACGCCGCGAAGAGAGGATAAGAGAACGCGAAAAGAAAGAGGACCGAAGCCCATCTAGGACTAGGAGAAGCAAATCACCAAGACCTCGCCGGCGTACGCGAGTCGTGCCGCGTTACATGGTGCAAATACCGAAAATTGCACTTGACCTGTAAGTGCAATTTATCTATTTCGCGAACATATACCATTGGCGGAATTTTATTATTGCTTATTATCACAGGCCTGAAGCAGATGTTCTTGAAATAAGAAGACGCTATCAAAATATGTACATTCCTAGCGACTTCTTTTCCACTAACTTCAGATGGGTCGATGCCTTTCCACCACATATGCCATTTACACTTAATAAACCATGCTCCTTCCATGTTATGCATAAAGACGTTGATCCATGTAATGAAAATACAGCGGTACTAGAACCATCGGATGCTGATTATCTGTTCTCTGCGAAGGTCTGTCAAGTAATTGTGTCACGATCGTCATTATATGACAAGATACAAGCAATTTGAGCTTTTGTCTAAGCGCGTCATATTTGTAGCGTGATAGAGATCGGAATACACATGTGTGTACACATATATATATATATATCGAAATGGTTTCACATATTGAATATTTCTTAATTATTTTTAGGTCATGCTCATATCCATGCCTGCTATGGAAGAAATATACAAAAGATGTTGTGGCGTTTCCGAAGACAGAGATCCTGATCGCGATTACGTTCATCCTACACGTCTTATAAATTTCTTAGTAGGCTTACGTGGCAAAAACGAGACAATGGCCATAGGTGGACCATGGAGTCCCTCGTTAGATGGTCCTAATCCTGAAAAAGATCCGTCTGTATTAATTAGGACGGCTGTGAGGACCTGTAAAGCACTTACCGGCATAGATTTGTCCAGTTGCACTCAGTGGTATGTCTTTTCAAGTAGAAATATTTTTTTGTTGAATGTACATCTCTGGAGCACTTTCATAGACAGCTTTTTTTTAAAGCCCCGATTCGTTACAAAGAGCAATGTGATATCACTGAATTTTTCTGCCCGTTAATATTGCACACACATTCTGTATTTCCGTCGATACTACCTTACAAACCGAAGGTCACAATTGCGGAACTCTTCATTTTTTAAATTCCATCCTTTTTTTCTTAATTGTCTAGGACTACATTTCTAGAATTATCTCTCACGACATAAAAACGAATTATTCGAAAAAAAGTCTCAAGACAGAACACTATGACGCTAAGATATATATCTGATAGGTGTACTATCCACGATCTCGACAGAGAGTAACTTCTAATATCAGTTCTCTGACTTGATAAACTAAGATTGTAGCTCGATCTCTCTGCAGTGGAGGTATGTATTTATTCTAAACATGAGCGACCGATGGAGATTGCTGCACTGGATCCCGGTTTCGAGCACACCCTCCCCCCGTCGACGACGATACACGAGCAGTCGCGGCAGACAAATCATCACTATTGTTCTATTATTATATGATTGTGACCCACTGAGTTGTGCTTTCTCTCTCAAATGGTCTCTACGTTGTGCGCTGTACGTGGCTTTGTATGCAGTGCGTGGGCTTTACGAACAAGCGAGCGAACACTTAGCATATAAGGCAACGCTAAGCGGCATTAATCTGAGTTGACGTTTGGGTATTGTTTTTCCTTGCGGCACAGGTACCGCTTCCTGGAACTCTACTACAGACGCGCAGAAACGACCCACAAGTCCGGGCGAGTGGTACCCTCTCGCGTTGAAACCGTCATACTATTTCTCCCAGATGTTTGGAGCTGTGTACCTACCAGATTGGAATGGGACGGGCTGCAACTCAACTATAAGAAACAACTGGAGCGAAAGTTGCTGCGTGCTGCCTCTAATTCCGACGATTTGGACGCTGCCAATGAGACTGATGAGGCTGCCGCCGCTGATCAAAAGGCACTGCCAACATCATCCCATATTATTTTTATACCTTTTTATTACATTATTATATATTTATATATATATATTCGTGCCACCATTTCTCCCCATTACTAAACTGGATTTTCAATAGGCTATACTTGTCCATCGATCCTATCAGTAAGTTAATCTATCTCGGATACTGCATCTCGTCTTCATTTCTTTCATGCAATAAATCGCACTTGTCGTTAAAAAATCACAATTTAGACATGGGTTAACGTATATGAGATTTTTTTTCATCAATAGACAACAGTAAAATTATTTTAAAATGCAAGTTTACTTGTATTATTAGTGGATGGTTAAACTCTGATCTTTTTCAATGAAATACATGTCTATGGAATTGACTTCTTCCGTATTTCCGATGTCTTATTTTATGGGACAAGTCATTTCTGATATTGCAAAACTAAGGCATCACACATATACAACTTTTAATAAGACAAAGTTTACATATACATAATTCATAATTATATTAAGATCGCTGTTTTATTGTTATATGTGTAAATTAACAAGAACTTTTAATGCAAATGCCTTTAAATGTCGCAAACGAGGATCGACGGGTAATGTATCGCTCCCTTAGCCAATGGCAGTCACATTGCATTAACAAGAGAAGCAAGCAAGCCTAGCTCGGAGAAGAGCGCAGCTGAGCCATTCCCTTTCCTGAAACCTTCACCAACATTGAGAAATCATTCAAAAGTTTTCATTTAATCATCGTTTTATACTACAACATTATTGATATTATCCATAACCTACCGATCACACAGACACCAGAGCCAGGACACTATGAGATTCTAGCAGTTACTTGAGTCATACTTGACGGTCATCGTGAATGAAGATATGTGTATATCGTTACAATGTGAGAGAGTGTTGAAAAAAATAGAGAGTGATGAAAGAATGAAGAGGGAGTGGTTTCGTTTCGTTATAGGGGCTGCTTCTGTTTTGTAGTTTTCTCTCTGGGCTTTTTACTTCTCTTTGACTAACGTGTACTTTCTACTTTCAGGATGATTCGATGCCTGAGAAAAAGGATCCTACGCACTATTCCGAGTTGGATCCGAAATCGATGAACGTTAGTATTTAAATATGGAAACAAAATTTTTCTGTCTATTCTGGCCCTTTTATATTTTAATCCAATATATGTTAATGCAGGTGAATGAACTACGTCAAGAACTGGCAGCTCGTAACTTAAGCTCGAAAGGCTTGAAGTCACAATTGCTAGCTAGACTATTGAAGGCTGTAAAATCCGAACAAGCCAAAGAAGAAGGTCGGCAAGATGAGGCAGATGAAAACGAAGAGGATGTCTCGCCACCATCAAAAGAAGAGGATGATAAAAAATTCAGAGATAATAAAGATGTAAGTAATAGATGCAATATGTGCACTTAGTTTTATTGGACATACGGATACTAAATATATAATTATTTCTTAAGAATATTTCAGGTTTTTCATATCTTATTCATTCACATTATTTACAGCACGATGAAGATAAGAGAAAACTTTATGAACGTGAACGTACTGTACTGGAAAAGAGATATACCTTGCCCGATTCATCGCACATTATTGTTCATCCGTCTAGAATGGCCAAGAGTGGGAAATTTGATTGCACAGTTATGTCTTTGAGCGTATTATTGGACTACAGACCAGAAGATACTAAGGTATTTTATACTTTAGAAATTATTTTCGCTTATTTCAAGAAAGATACTTTATACATAATTCTTTTGAATATGTAGGAACATTCTTTTGAAGTATCTCTCTTTGCGGAACTGTTCAACGAAATGTTGATGCGAGATTTTGGCTTCCGCATTTATCGTTCGTTATCCAGCCTCCCTGAAAAAACTAAAGAGAAGGACGAAGATAAGAAGAAAGATAAGAAAGATGATAAAAGAGATGACAAGAAAGATGATAAAAGAAAGGAAGATGAGAAGAAATCCAGTAAGAAGGATGAAAAACGAGACGATAAAAAGAGAGACGAAACCAAGGATAAAAAAGATGACAAAGACGCAAAATGTAAAGTGGACGACAAAGACAGAGAAAAGGAGAAAAATGATGATGAAGAAGAAGATGAAGATGATGAATCAGATGTAAGAAAAAGAGAATTCATTTTTTACATTTTATATTCCACGTTTCATATAAAAATATTTTCTTTAACTGACGAAAAATATGCAATATTATGTTGCAAATAGATAGTATTTATTTAGCGCATAATTTAGATAAATGCATTTTGTAATATAAACATTATTGTTACTTATACAGGATGATGATTCTGTGAAAGATGGTAGGAAGGACAAAGATAAAGACGGAAAGAAAAGGAAAACAAAGTTATACACACATGATCCGTACCTTTTACTCTCTTTTGTGTATTTCGATCAGACACATTGTGGATATATATTTGATAAAGATATTGAGGAGCTTATTTATACCCTGGGATTGAATTTGTCAAGAGCTCAAGTACGGAAACTAGTACAAAAAGTAGTTACAAGAGATTCTCTGCATTATCGCAAATTGACAGACAAATCGAAGGAGGACGACTTGAAGGATGAAAAGAAAGATGACAAGGAGGGCGACAAAGGTGAATCGGCCAAGGCGGAGAACGAGGAGGATATATTACGTTCGCTTGCTCTTGGTATGTATCTATTCTCGCATTTCTTTAAATATGAAACTCCACACAACATATGACTAAATTTAATTATTACTATACATTTGCAGGAAATAAAAAATTGTTACCTGTATTTGTGGGTGGTGGACCGCCCTCGAAAAGAGCGCGAAGAGAGGATAGTGTCGTAGAAAGAACTGATGAAGAAACGATACCTTCCGGTATCGTTATGTACAAAGGATCTTTATTAGATGTAGAAAAACTTGTCATTCAGTTGAAAAGATCTGAGAAAGCGCGTTTAGATACCGAGGATCGCATGATGGAATTGCAGCACGAACTAACTGTAGTCAATGACAAATCTACAAAACAAACCAATAGTATTAAGGGTCTTTCAGAAGACTTGAAAATGTACAAAGATAAATTACGGAGCTCAGACGAAAAACTCAAGAAAACCTCTGTGAGTATACTCGTTCTTTGTTATACATTTAATTTAAAAAAAACCAAATATTATTTCCTTATATTTCTTACAGACGGATTGCCATACTTATCTGACTGCGGTGAAGAACATGTACCACATAGCGGCCAAAATGATGCAGAGTGATACGAGAAAAGTAGAGATAGTAGAAATTCAAGACGAAAAGGTTAGCGGAGAGATAAACGGCTCGGAAATGGAAAGCAAATTTAAAACTGATACCAGATGGGGAGATAACAAAGTCCAAGTGAAAAAGGAACCCGTCGATGTAGACAAGGATAAGAAATCTGACAATAAAACTTCTGTCAAGAGAGAAATTGCCGAGACGGACAAGGAGAAAAAATAAATCACATTATCTATTTATAGTAGACGATATATGCACCGACACAAATAAAAGTTTAATCTTATTTCACACGCACGTGTGTATGCACGTGTGCTGTTAGCGACACAAAAAAGAAAAGCAAAGCAGATGCAAAAAGGTTTATCCGATATCAAACTAAGTGATCGGGACTCCATTTTGTAACTTTTTTCACTCGAGTGATAATATGTGGTGGCATCTTCAAATAGTAATAAACAAGAGAAAAGCACTTAAAACCATGCATAACAGTTCATAAGATCACCGTTAAAATATTTTATATAACATGTGCGTGGAAAGTGCCCATTACGCGCGTTTCTTTTCAAGAAACGCGCGTAATGGGCCACTTTCCACGCACGTGTAATATAAAATAGTGTGTGTGTAACACGTGCGAGTTGACAATTGTAAACTCGTGCGGGTGATCGCATTCGCCTTCTCCGCGCTCGTGTCCAATTGTCAACTTCCAGCACTTGTTACACAAATAACTATTACTTTGCAAATTTTTGTATCATTCAGAACTTTGCATAAATGGATAAATTTAAAAAGAGCTTTGAAATATCATTGATCTGCCATTAGTGCCAGATATTGATACACCGATATTTACCATTATTATAGATTCAAGAGTGTTACACCACAGTTATTTGACTCAAAAACGCGTCAAGGTTTTTACTGAAAGTAATAGTAACACAAACATGAAATATATTGCGTTTCCATCATTGTTCTATTGCTTGCCTATGTTACACAAATATAAAATAATTTCTAGAAACTTACTTATTTATAAGAGCATATTTCGAACTACTTTGTGTATTTTAAACTTAAGTTGTAATTAATATAATACAATATTCATTGTAATATTAAATTACATTTTTGTTGGATCATTCATCGTTTTTTAAACTATGATTCTTAAATAGATTGATTCAAAACAGATTGATAATTTTAATTGATCTAATATAATACATGCTTTAACGCAATAAATGTCTAATGCAATAAATGTAATACCAATGATAAAGTTATATCAATATTTGGTTTCAAGCATATCTATATTATTGCGTTTTTATTGAATTTTGCGAAATTCTCGTCTCGTGTGCTGTTGTCGATTTTATAACATATCCAGCGCAGCAAGTGTTTGAAAATCGTTCTTTTCGAATATGTTTATATACATATATGAGAAAGAAATTTATATCAGAATTGTCCAAGAGTAAAAACTTTCTAATAATTTCGAAAGTAATGAAACATTTGTTATATACTATGGAGCAATAAAAATAATTTCTTTCCGTACGTTCTCTAAATGAAAAAATGTACAATTTCAAAGCAATTCGAGTCAATGAACGTTTCTTTTCATAGCCTAAGCTAGTATAAATACAACAAATTCATAATATCCTTTAAGTTACGTACGTCCACCAAATGTCAGGCACATTTATCTAAAAATTATACTACACAAAAACGTGTTCTCGAACGTGAACGATCATGCGTGATCGCGCGTTTCATCTCCCAGACTTGCAGTTTGCAACCTACGATGCCAAGGATACTATTTTGTACATAGTTTATCTATTATATAATAGAAATTTTTTGTAGTTTGTTAATAGCAGGCCACATTCTTGTCAAAAAAATGAAAAAAGTAGCACTATACGAGAATATAAAATAAGAACATAAAATGTGCGCGAACAGAATTGAGAGAATCTGTGTATATGTCAACATTATAAAAATCTTATTAAAAAATGTAATTATCTCCTTGGGCACATGATAGTCAAGAATACAACGGTAACAATAAAAATTGTTTAAACAGTGACGTGTGTGTGACAATTTATGATGCATACCGATTCGCTCTCGAATACAAACTGTATAATTTTATTTTTATTTATCCGAATTATTCTTGAAACTTAATGTGCAGTTGCGTATTTAAACTAGAATTTTTATTAATTTGCAATCGAATTCAATACCGTCACTTATACGATGGAATTCGAGGTAAATATAAAAAACTGAAGGGTTTTCTAGTTTGTCTATTTTATTCATAATATATGAGGAAGTATATTGCAATCTATGTATAGAATATCTTTTTGGGAATGTATGTATACAATTTTATAATCTTACGTGGAATGGGTTTGATAGTTTTTGAACAATTTTCAGGAATACATGAGTCAAAAAAATGGAGTAGGAATAGGATAAAGTTAAAAAGACAGTTTATTCCCAATGTCGCCCGCACAAATCTTTGAAATTTATTCAAGTTTAAGTACGCATAAACTCTGCAGACGACATTAAGAATCAAACGTTTATAGATTCATGCATAAGAAAATTATCTTTATTTGCAGAAAATAGGTAAATTCATGTATTAATATTTACATGATATAGAAAGCATTAGACCCCGAGATAATAATTTCATTCATATTGTTAATCAATTTCGTCGTAAGACGATAGGAGGGAGAGCAAGTTAATGTCACTCTGGACATTTCTCTCCCATCTTCTCAAGCAACTCCTTGTTATCGTGGATCATCTTTTCCAGACGTTCTTTTGTTGCCTGCGTCTGCCTCTGCTCCAATTTGCGTTTAGCAGACTCTATTGCGGTTCGATATCCAGTGACGTTGCGAAAGATCTTGATGTGCTTATCACCTGCAGCCAACAGATATTCTCCCATAGCGTCGAATGCAAGGCATGTTATAGGCCCTACAAGAGAATATTGAAGAGTTCGTCAAGCTCTTTAAACCCATCGCGAAAACCAACGTGTGGATTATGCGTGTAATTTTACCAAGGAAGATGTCTTCTATGGTGGTATCCAGAACACCGGTAATGGTGGAATAGAAAGATATAGACGATCCATGGGCGATCACGAGGACCTCCGCGTTCGGAGATAAGGCGAGGCTTGCTGGTGGTGTGGTGTTCCAGGTGCCGGTCATCAAAACGTGCGGGTCTTCCCCCTTTTCGAATTCGACTGGAGAGAGAGAAATGCGTTGCGTAAGAATTTCGTACGTTTTCACGCTTAAATCCTATGTTTTGCCAAATATTGTTACGCTATACTTTTTGTGTTGTAGAAGCGATACGTCCCGTCCTTGGACACAGTAGCCATATGACTGGTGTCGGCGCTGAAACCAAAGTCGTGAACCCCGGATGTGTGGCCGGCGAGATCGAACGCTTTGGCCACCGTCTTGAACTCTCCGGATTTGCTGAAGACCACCTCCCACACGTTCACATCCGGTGTAAAGCCTTGCGAATGAATGATCTTATTAAAGTCTCTGTATATTTTTGTCACAGCTGGCAAAATTTTGTGATTTGTTTAATAGCAAAACATCTCCTTACCCGAAGCAGCAACAAATCGGCCGCAAGGCGATATGCGCGCGCGATAAGTTGATCCTAGATGCATCTCCACTGTTGCCAGTGTCTGTCCTTTCAAGTCCCATATAATAAGATCGTTCACTTTACTGCACGTGATGATGTATTTCCCGGTGCACGCGATATCCATTCCAACCACATCCTCAGTGTGACGCTATAGTAATAAAAAAATTGATAAGATGTTCCACACAGAGTAACAGATTTATTGAGTAACAGAGTCGCGTGAGCAATATTAAGATCAAGCACAAAATAAAGTATATGATATAATATTTTATTGTTATTGTAATGTTATTTAAAAAGTCTCTGAGAGAAATACAACATAGGTAAGAAAATAGATAAGAAGAAATATTTAAAACAAGTAACATAGAGATAAGATCGTAATACCTGTGGAAACTCCAACGCCTTGGTGGCAGAGGCCAAGTGACCATCCGGTTTCTTCGCGATCTTGTAGACCTCGATGGCATTAGCCACGGCTTTGTGAATAATGAATGCCTTTCCGTCCGGGGACCAGCGTATCAAAGTCGCGTGATCGAATTCTATGTTAACACGCAGAGATTTGCGATCTTTCGACGTGAAGTCCTTCGCGTACCACAATAGCACGGTACGATCTGCAATAATGCAAAATGTGCAAAATAAGTGGGACGAATTTGTGTTATAAAAAAGAATTCTTAGCTACGTTATTACGCGATACCTTCCTATTTTCAAAATCCTTTTTCTCGGAAAAGCAAAGCCCATAAACAAATTTTACTCTATATTTTTTATTTATTTTTCATAAGAAATTCTTTTTGTCAATTGTGCTATCAATTCGGAATAGTAAAATGTATTATAAATATAATATTAATCTAGAAGGAAGACAAACAAAAAACAGATAAATATACAATCGATGTTTTACTACTCAATTAATTAGATGATGTGGGATAAATAATTATAAAGCGTGAATATATTACAAAGTCTTTTTATTCAACAATTAATAATCTCAATTCATCAAAATATGTATGATACATTGTACATTGAAACAAATTGAAAAAAAACAATCCTGATTAAGAGAATAGCATATTTATCACAAAATAAGACGTTGGAATCCATAATGAATGTTCTATTGTTCTTACATATTGCTCTTTATCTCTCCTCTCTATTCTCTAGGCAAAAAGATACCATGCATGATAATTGTTATCTTCAACTTATTTAACATTCCTAAAAGATCAATGATCGCAGCTATAAAACATAGCTAAAATTAAGTCAAAGTTCCTTGGAGCTAAAGTTGCTCGCATTCTAATTAAATAAATATAGATCGTTCTAAGTCTTCATTCTTCGGACAATTGCTGAAACGTAAAAATCGCGACACGTTCATGATTAATAATAATATGATATTATTATATAACGCAGGATTATGTAGGTTTTTTGCTTGGTGGCGGCATAAGATCCGTGTCATCTTGTACAAATCTGAATTTGTCGATATAATCCAAAAGTCGCTCCTTCGTAACCGGCTTGTTGATGCTCTTACATACAGATTCGGCAGTTCCGACAGAATTAGGAAACGACTTGTCTATTCGCTGACGCATGAAGATCCATTGTCCATTTTCAAATTTACACTCAATAATCGCGTTGTCTAAGTCTTTCATCTGCTTCGTAATCTTCATCGTGCTATACGGCGTCTTCAATCCTCCTACGTAAAGATGACCAATCTTTCGCGGCAGAATACCCACGCCCGATTCCGTGACGACCTTCAGTTTAAAATCTACGGAGTTCAACGACAGTGGTTTCCATTTTAAAACCTCCACGGATACTCCCGTGCAGTACTTCTCCTTAGCGGGTTGAAATATCAAGCCGTCTGGTTCGTGAGAGAGCTGTTTAGCAAATTTCTCACCCAATAGACTTTTGCTCTGCGTTACATCCCAGAAATGCTTCAGTCGCACCGAGAATGGTTCCCGTTCCTTTATTATTCGTCCCTCCTTCATAGCTCTTAGCCTACCGGCGATTACTTTATTCTCGATAATGCAATAACGATCAGGATGGAACGGTAATTTACTAACATCCTGCCCGTCATACATAATAATATCGTACACCAAATATCTAGGAATATTCTTGCCCCTATCTTTGTCGATCACCATTTCCTGCAAAATTAAGATTCCATAGAAGATACAGTTCTAACATTTTTTACAGTTCTATAAAATAGCTACTAGTAAAGCAATAACATACACCGTCCATCAAAGTATCTCTCAGACATCGGTTTTCTCGCAAATGCGGAAATGTTAGACCATTTACTTCAAAAACGCTGTTTTCCCTGTCTAGGAAGTATACCTCTCCATCACCTTGTACTAACATCATATATCTAAACAAAGAACAATAGATAAATTACAAAGCTTTTTCTTTCCATATATACATTAAATACTCAACGTATATATGGAAATAATATCAATAGTGACACTCAAACGTATACAAATAAATTTCTAACTGACCTTGTGCCATCAGCTTTCCAAGATACTCTATATGGCTTTGTGTGTAACAGTATTATATTGTCGCAATCCATGGATACAGGCTGAGAACCAGGGAATCCTGTACCCGCCCACCCACAAATTTCCTGGACTCGCCTCTGGATTCCAAGCAGCCGCTTTTTTTCTAGGATAGGAGTAACACCAGGTACGCCGGCCATAAACACCGGATTTCTATTAAAAATCTCACGTTTCTTCTTCTTGCCTTTTTCCTCCCGACAATTTTCGTTCTCCGTGCTCGTTCCTTCATCCGTGTCCACAACGTTGGAATCATCATATTCCAAACACCACGCCGGTCTCGCGGGCGGAGGTGGAGCATCTTCTACATCATCGTACCGTTTATATAACTCCTTTATGTAATCAGCTTTATAAATTCCAGGTGGCCTCACGGTGGCAAACTCTGCTATGCCGGCATCGACACTGGTACCGTCTAACTCCACTAAATAACTGATTATCAGAAACCCAGTCCTGTTGAAACCATGCGTGCAGTGCACGCCGATGATGTCCAATGGGTTATGAGCAATGAAATTCCTACAGAGTTGCACAAAGGTACGGGTTTGCTCCTCGGACGGGGTCTCGCCGTGGCCACGGCATTGCAATTTCACATATCTACAATTGTAATCTTCTATGCTGTCCTTATTGTAAAACCTCGACGTGTTAGTCAAATCTATCCACAGACCCATTTTTAATTTTTGACTTTTCAGGTACGTGAAGAACATATCCACGTTAAAGCGACACTCCTCAGGCACCTGGCTGTCGTAGGCCGAAGAAAGGGGTGTCTTGAAAGCTAGAAACTTGCCCTGGATCAGCTTCATCGCTTTGCGCGGGCAGTGAAGCCAACGAGGTGGGACAGGACCCTTGTCGCTCGACATTTTCGTTCGGTCGGCGCGTTAAAGACGAGATATACGACGATATAAAAGTGTGCGTCGCAGCCTGGAATCCTACGAAGAACAGTTCAGCATTTCACTCGCTTGGACCGTCAAGTAATAACAGTCACTGCGGAGTCTCGGAACCTAACCTACTTCCTCGCCTTCCGAACATCCGTCGTTCGCGGCGGGACTTCCCAGTATGTCGTCACAACGTCACGAAATCGTACTTGGCCTGAAGCTGGAAGCGCTCTTCGGAATTGAAAGCGGCGAACCGATCTCAATCCATAACTAAACGGGATCACCAAAACATGCGGTAAGCAACGATATCAACCATGGTGTCCGCCATTGCGTGTAACTGCGCGTTTTGACGATTCGATTTCGATAATCGATAAAAAATACGACTATCGATAAATTTTCGATCGGGATCATCGATTGTGGCACGACGCGCGAGATATAAATATCGAATTTCGGAAGGGAGAAGCGACAGGCGAGAATCGAGATGCGCGTCTTTCGGCACTCTTGAAAATTTGTCAGAATTATTTATTTCGACGGGAGGCAGCCGCGAATTAAAAACAATGGCCCGTACTCTGTACTCTCTTTTGATAAAAGTGCCTCTAATGTCCATTTCTACCAATGCAGATTAACTTTAATCTCAGTTTAATTCACTCTTCATCTTTTTCTAGTTCTAAGAATTAGAAAAAGATAAAGAGTAATAGCGTTTTCGATTGGGCTGGATTCAACCCAGGTTCAACCGCTCTCGGATGCGCTGATTGGATTATACTTTTAGATCTGAACTAAGATAGGACTATTCTCCTGGATCTACAATGGAACCCAACCTGGATTTACAAAACCCAGCCCAATCGAAAACGCTATAAGTTAAACTGAGATTAAAGTTAATCTGCATTGGTAGAAATGGCCATAAAAGAGGCTTGGGCCAATTTCACCAATCACGGTTAACTTAACCGGCCGGTTATTCCATTGGAATTGACCAATCGCATTTGTCGTTAAGCAAAATTAACAAATACGATTGATCAATTCCAATGGAATAACCGGCCGGTTAAGTTAACCGTGGTTGGTGAAATTGGCCCTAATGCAGGATTCACACTGCTCCCGACGTCCGATGTACGACGTCCGATATCCAATAGGAGAGTTTGTACGACCCGTCGTACGTCGGACAAAAAAGTTGAATCTTGACGAACATTTTCGTATGACGAGCGTTGTCGTACGACAAAATATCGCTGGTTAAAGAGAATTTGTTTTCTAGCTAGTTAAAGCTAGAAAACAAACTTTCCTATTGGATATCGGACGTCGTACGTCGGACGTCGGGAGCAGTGTGAATCCTGCATAAGAAGCCACCTGATTGGCTGAGAGGCCACATTTAAGGCACTTTTATCGATAAAAGAGTACAGAATACGGGCCAATTTAAATTTTGCGCCGTTCCAAAGGTTAATATTCGAAAGAGGTAAGTGAAGTAAGCTGCGAGTTCGAATTTCAAGAGCGTAAATTGAAGTAAGCTGCTAGTAGGAATTTCAACATTCTAGGGATTTGAGCTTCAATGGAGAATTCGGTTGCCTGCGCTGCTCCGCACTAGCGCGCTCTGGAGGTTGTTATACGTAACTTAAGTACGTTAGTGCAAAACGTATGCTAAATGCACTTCAATCGGTAAAACATCAAACATATATTCCGCTGAAAATATGATGCCAATGTTAGGTATTTTATTAATTGAGACATTACGTATTTATCTTATGTGTATAATTAATTACGCAACTCGAATTTATATTATATATGAAAAATATGAAAATTTATAAAGTTGTATAATGCAGTGTGCCCAGGTAGAACAGAAAGTCACGATAACGTCAAAATGACGTCACAATGGCACTAAAATTATCTCAAAATGACCGTCAAAGGTGTCATTTGGCGTCATTTTGACGTCATTTTAACTTTCTATTCTGCTTGGGTGTATATGCACACATACACATCGCCAAGAATCTTTTTATTTATACTTTAATGAAAAGACGAAATTTTAGGGACATGTTGGAGAACAATTTCTGAATATTGAAGCGAAGAATAACGCAAGTCCAGTTAAAGCCATAATGAACGGACATTCGATTTCTCAGTAAACAAAACATTATCGTGTACATATTAACCGTACGTTTCTCAGAATAAATCTTGATCACAATCATAAATATTATTCATGATCACGGTCACGGTCGTATCGTCGAAAATAGAAAGCACGGGAGGGTGAAGAACGAGGCGAACGCGCGAATACAGCCGCAAGGGAAATCGTTATAGTCGCCAGCGAAGAAAAATATTCCGGCCTTGAAGGCCCGGCGTGTCATCGACGCCACGGCCGTGTCGATTCTCTTAATTTTATACCGCGTGCGAATTTAGCCGTGGTGCAAAACGAAGTTAAAAACCGCTCCGGCGAATGATTCACGGGGCGAGCTTCGTGAAATCATATGACGCCGCGCTCATTGTCAATTCGGGTGAACGGACACGATGCTCGGAAGGCACAGTTATCCAAGGCGATCGAAGTGCCAAGGAACTTTTTTTTCGGACTAATCGCGCAACCGTCGCGCAGAAAAAATCTCGGAAGCAGCAACGTGATCCCTCCCGTTGACCTCGGGAAGGAGAGAGAGAGAGAGAGAGAGAGAGAGAGAGAGAGAGAGAGACTCGTCCGACCGGCCGGTCGTTCAGCTTAAATTTATTCGGACAATTATAAATTCGATTACAATTCAGAGATATATTTACAATTCACAATAAAATTAAATCTCTCGATAAACACAAGCCAATCGAAAAACGCGTCGCCGCGACGCGGAATATTAATAATAATAATAATAGTTTTATTGAGTGCAATGGTTGACAATACAAGATTATTAAAATAACATAGAAAGGTCAAGTATGACGGGCTTTATGTAAAATTAATAATCTTCATTTAAAAATATAATCCGCTCGTATATTTCTAAATAATAGAATAATAACATAGAAAGGTCAAGTATGACGGGCCATTATTAAATAAAAAAACAAAAAATTCTTTATTTAATTTTAATTAATGTAGACACACATTGTGTCTACATTATTATCTTATTATTCTATTATTTAGAAATACGAGTGAATTATATTTTTAAATCAAGATTCTTAATTTTACATAAATTAATATACAACGAAAACAATGAGTACGCAGCAAGTAAGGAGTAACCAAAGCACACAATAGGTGAGGCTGCAGCTGAGCGGCTGATATGATATGATGCCTTACCTGATTATCAGTGCATACGCGTAATAAAAATGTTAATGAATTATAATGCAGCAAATAATACCCAAATGTCAATAATGTTACAATGCAGTAGATAATGCCCGATCTGGTAAAATATATACATGTATGAATTATTCGATATAATGAAACGCAATAATATAATTATTTGTAAACTAGAAAAAATCGTGGCGCGGAATCGTGACGCGGAATCGCGGGACGGATGGACAAGCGGCTCGAATGGAAAAGCAGAGATCAGACGGATCTTCGTGCACACGTTATGACACACGCGCGACCGGAGAAAGCGCGACCACGTCTTTCTATTTAACGATCTCGTTAAGGAGAGCTCCGACGAGCTGACCGGCGGTACCGGCCACGCTTATCGCCACGCGGATTTAGGGCCTTGGCGGAATGGCTGACGTAATTTCAAGACAATGTTTTATGTTCTAAGTCCTTATCTTAAAGATGTA
>NJRL01000495.1:92382-112196 GCA_003063815.1 Aphaenogaster rudis
AAATTTTATTTAGTTGAGCCAACTAAATTATGTAATACTTATTATATGTTTAGTTGAAACTATTTCACCAAGGTGCTTGGTAGCATTAACCAAGCCTGGATTTTTATAACCAAGCCTTTCTTTCAGTGTATATAGGTTAAATATTTTGGATTTATCATTTTATTATTAGATAAATAATTATGTAGTCATAAAATAATAAGTAATGTGACAAATAAATAATTATCATAAAATGATAAACAAGCATGGGTTATCAAATTGTACCTATACGATTTAAGAAATCTCATGGTAGTACGATTTAGGAAATATGATAAATTTTATAAAAATATCGATTTAACTTTTATAATAATTGTAATATGTACTGTGACGTAGCCGTTACGCTGCGGCGTCGCAGCGTTCCTCCGCCGTCACAAAACGCGGGTTCGCACTCGATGACAAGCCGAGAAATAGAAAAGCGATATCGAAATCTCCAGGGGGCTATAATTCTCGCGTTAATTTTAGACTAATATATAAGATTTCTTGTACATTTTCGGCGCCTCACCGGTCGAGACAACAACGAGGGACGTCCGCATTGGAATTTGCTGTCGTCGAGGGATTGGAATGCTATTGGAAAGAAGGACGAGGGAACGCGGAGGGCCAGAGGGGGCCGATTCGAAGACGCAGGAAAATTAAGCGCCGAGGTTCGCGCCCGCGGCCGGAAACCCCACGCCAACTCGCGTCGCGGCCGTAGCAAAGGGCCGGCGCACGCAATGGAGGACCCGGAAACAGGCAGAGCGAGGAAGTTGCCGAAAAATGCGGCATCACACCCCCGTGTCGGGGGAACGGGCCCCAAAGGACGAGGAGCCCGCGGGCAACCGACGAGCGGAGGTGACTCGCGGAGGGCTCCGGCCGGCGAGGAGGACGACGCGGAGGAAACAGAATCGAGCGGTGTCCCAGGGGGCATCTGATTTTTTTAATGTTTGTAACATTTTACCACAAAATAAAATGTAATTTTATCTATGTAATTTTTTATCTATGTTTCTCATTTATTGTATTCTTTTACTATATATATTAGAAGATATCGTTTAATTCTATAATAAGAAAAAAATTGATGGAGTATGATTTAGATGACCGATACGTATTATTGTTCTATAATGTTCATTAATAAAGATATTTATTAATGAATATTATCTTTTCGAAAGCCAGCCTCTCAATTTTAATCTAGACTTTGCTCTTTTCCATATAAAAGCGACGCAAATATTCCCGGCATTGACGTTGCCAAGCTCGTCGATTTTCCTACACCTACGTGACCGCGATGTTTCCTCACGCAAAGTAGATATATCTACATAGTCGCGCCGGGCAGTGCCTGACCTACCGCACCGAACCGACTGTCTCAATGCAATTAATTTATTCGTGCGGCGCTGCACGATATTTTATTCGTATTTTATTCATCGTACAATTTTATTCCGACGATATAAAAACAGAAATAATTAACGAACATGCATTCAAATTATTTAATCCGCTTCGCTTTCAGTTCAGATCTTCCATCAACCTGCCAAATAAACTTTAACTCCGGAATAGAATGTCCGATTTATATCGTGTGTCCGTCAACACCGATGAATTGAATTATTTAGAACGGTGGTCAGCGTTAGATGCAACTTTTGACCCAATTTTTGATTCCTACTATCCTCTCTTTATCGCTCGCATTTTGGCAATTAAGCAGTTAGACGACAATGAGCGCGTAATTAAAACGTGTGATGTTCTATCTTTCTGAGCAGCGGTGCTATAGGCACGATGGGATTTCTGCCAAACCGTCTAAACCGCCATTGAAATTTTTTCGGTACGACTGGCTCCCGAGACGAAGGATCGCACGCCATTGTTACGCACGTCCAGAGGCTTGCTACCAAACCGTGAGCGGCAAGGAAGGGACGGTGGGCGTCGACACAAGTTGCATCCAACACAACCACTGGTTTAGAAGAGCGAAAGCATAACAGGGTGTTTACTCAAATAAGGTAAAAAAATTTCCTGAGAATTTCCGGGTTTTTCAGGTATTTTTATTTTAAATTCCAGGTAAGATTAGAGAATTTTTTAATGCAATTTTGAAATGAATTTATTTTATTATACGCTCTTTTTTAATGTTTCTTGTGCTCTTACAGTCTTCCACGAGACTATACCTATCTCTTTCTACAATTGGAGCCGCGAAACTTATAATATATGGAAGGCTCACTATAGTATAGTAACAGTGAACTCTCTTTTCTGTATTGTCTTCTACTGTTATCCTGATTTTTTAAATAAAAACTCGCGAATCACACGAGAATGTACATGAATATACGCAAATGTGTATGCCAAAATTGCTAACCAATTGTCGACATTCTGCATTATCAAAAAAATAATTAAAGAAACAATTTTTTCAGAAAAAGACAGAATTTAAAATTCCAAAAATGTTCCTGAGTGCTAATAAAATTCTATGAAAGTTCTCTGATCTTTAAGAGTAAAAAAGAAATCCCCTGAAAATTCCAGGTTTCCCAGGTTTTTCTAGGTAGTAGACACCCTGCATAAGACAGCTCGCAAATCGCGAACGGGATTAAAAGGAATCACGGATTACGCATCACAAGTTGGTGTGCGCCTCGTATATCTTATCGCTTATCGTATCTTATCAAAGTTGAATGATACGCTCTGGGAGACGACGGAGAGAAAATCGCAAAGCGCATTATCAAGATGACGAAATTTTGCATACTAATAGATCATTATGAGTCTCATCTCTCAGATGACCCACTGAAAGCGTATCTATTTTCCCTGATGTGCCAGACGAAATCCGTCTATCGCCCTTATTCGCGAGCTAACGAAATATTCTTATCTCATGTATCTAATCAGTATCTGGTATCTGGACACTATTAGATCTTCTCCGCGATACGATATTCATTCACGATATTTGCGGTATTTTTTCCTATCTATCTGTTTAGCGGCATGGTATCTAACTCGAAACTTTATTTACTCTGTAAAATATACTTCGGCTATTCATTGCCCAGACTTGCAATAGTCAGTTCACACAGATAAAATATTTATGTTTAATCTCTTAAAAGACGTCGGGATTAGTATTGATTGAAGATACACAATGTCTTCCACTGCAACCGAGTTATATTTATTCACAAACAAAAAGAAACGGTGGAGCTACTTTGCCAGAAAACTTTACGAGTGACATACACGAATTTTAGACTTCATCGATTCTAGATCAAACGGGAAATTTGTGACGGGAAGTGCGGCTAGCAAAATGGAAAATCAGCTAAGAAAGAAAGAAAGAAAGAGAAGGGCGATACTATGCCGCTATAGTTATCTACATACGAGACACAATACGCACGATGTGCCCGGCGTAATGCATAAAAGTGCATTGCTCAATTTGCGTCGCAAGTTCAAATGGTTAGTCGTGCGATTTATTGTGTCCTCGCGTTGTGTGAATCGTTACATTAACAGCCGACATAAGTTAAAAATAGAAGAAAGCTTTCTCCTGCTATAACGTAACTCTTACGGTGGCACTTGTTCGTAACTACACCTTCCTATATATTCAAAGTTTTTTTTCATCCACTACCGTTTATAAATTCCCGGACACTCTTAAAAATAAAATAAAACACTTTAGCAATATAATAATAATAATATAGTGATATAAATAGTTAATAGTTTGGTCTTTTAATAGTTAAAAAAGATCAAATTGTTGCCAAAATAAAAAAAATTACGCAAGAATATATGTATGTTTCATTTTATTTATAAAAGTGTTCACAGGAACTTATGAACGGTAGTATTCAAACTTGAAAACAAATTAATTCTTACTTCAGTCATAGATTCTTCGATGAAATTGCGAACACTTTTAATTGTCAAATTAATTAGTAAAAATGTGAATTAATAAAATTAAATAATAAAATCAGGAATTAAATTTCTATTATCAGCGCGCTAGCAAAAGAAACCGCGTTGCAATTAAAAAAATAAAATTTTATTATTTCATGTCGAAAAGCAATAGTCTTCAACGTTCATTGGCAAAAACAAGCAACATCAATGTAAATTCTATATTAAGTAAAACAAATTCTCTCGAAGTGATTTTTGACTTATCAGCCTTCGGATGACGCCATGAACGTCACAGATAACTTTTGTGATTGCACATTCCGAATATATTATGTCACCGATTAGAGTTACGCGAGCGAGGAGAGTAAATGTTCCCTTTTTTTTTTAGTACGTACCATCGGCACAGCTCGCGAGGTATCTGCCGTTGCTGGAAAAGTCCATATCATTTACCATGCCGGTGTGTCCCTTCAGCGTACCCATCATCCAAGGATGAACACGTTCTTGCTGCGCCTCCCGACGTTTCTTGTTTTTCGCGCGTTTATTACCGGACTCGCGAGGTTGCATTGGTACTGGTGGTGACGGTGGTATATACATGTGTGATTTTGCTGGAACGAATTCATTCCTGTCGACGTAGTACGTCGCTGTAACACACAAAATGCAACAAAGCGATTAATACTCCGGGCGAGATTGACGCTCCGAATCCAAGCGAACTCGGTCACGCAATTCTAAGTCGGAGCTGCCGTACTTGGGCTCCTTACGCGCGTGAGATAAAAGCGAAGAAGATAATAAACGTGCTGGAATAATAAGCAATGAAGAAATAATTTTCGCGAAATAAAATCAACAGTCAGTTTCGTAGCCAGTAATATTATCGAATTACGCGAAATAAACGAATGTCGCACCGTTATAGAAATACTTACCAAACTCGCAACGC
This sequence comes from Aphaenogaster rudis, assembly GCA_003063815.1. Lineage (NCBI taxonomy): Eukaryota > Metazoa > Arthropoda > Insecta > Hymenoptera > Formicidae > Aphaenogaster > Aphaenogaster rudis. The sequence goes on from NJRL01000495.1 coordinate 97,124, forward strand.
ACGCACGCATTTTGAAAAAAAAAATATATATTTGGTTTTAAATAAATTCATTTTATGATAAGTGATTCTCGATCGAGTAATGAAATAAATAAATACTTAGAATAAAGTTCGCACGGTTTCATTCTACACGGAAAGAACGGTTTTGCTAGATACAAATCTGAAAATAATTATGTTTGGTCGTCAAAATAATTATGTAGGGCGCTCTCAAGCTGGTTGCTCGAATGTTAAAATTTTTGGCGGCATTATCATGTTTGAGTATCCTACATAATTATATTTTGATGCTCCAGCATAATTATTTTCAGATCTGCATCTGGCTAAATTTTTAGATTCTTTGGTAAAACGGTGTGTATTTCTATAAGAGACGCGGACAATGATTTAAAAAAAATATATATATATTACTGTTATTGATGACAATGTATGCATTGTTGGGCATGGAAGGATCCGTTCTCACAGGCACGTATACATTGGTGATTTCTTCTTTGGATGTAGGATGTTTGATAGAATACCAAAACGGTGTAATGAATTTGTGATTCATATCTGGGAAATTTGGAACTCCAAATTGTAACAAATGAGGCACGCCATGTCCACACGTGTATTCCATGTTTAATATACTCGCGTAATACTTGCTCAACTCTACTGAAATGCACTGCTCGTGCTAATCGTTCTATTCGGTTTGAAATTCGGATAAGAACTAAATTCGTAAAATGTACTATAGGACACTATTGCTAAGGTGAGTTTATGGGAGGGTTTAAGGTGAACCTGAGAGGAGCCTATGGTAAACCTAAGATGAACTTACAATGGACCTAAGCTAAGCCTATAATAGGCCTAAGTTTGAAAAGACATCCCTCTGAAAAGTCAGCGGCCAATCTTTAGCCCTTCATCCCTTCCATTGCCGCAGCATCGATGGTAAAGCCTCGGAACGGTCGAGAATTTACGGAAAAACTAATAAGAAACAAAAGCTATCCCTTCCACTGTCGCTGCATTGGTGCCTCCTCGAAATAGTCGAGAACTTACGCAAAAACTAATAAGAAACGGAAGCTATGGATTTACAAATCATGATAAAATACATTTAACTTATGCTGATATTAAAAAAATATAAAAATACTATTTATTATTACTGTTTATTTTATCATTGCGCTATAATGAGAAGACCGAGTTCTTCTAATTAACAATCGTTATAAGCAATTGATCGTAAAAAATAAAAAAGCGCTAAATGAGAAATAAAACAATGTCTAATTAGTTTCAAAATGTTCCAATGCTTAATAAGCTGTAATTAATTGACGCTTTTTGAATGTCTAACAATAGCAATCGATTACCAAGAATGATTCAGTGGAGCAAAAAAAACGTCTACGATCTTCTTTTCGCATTCGATTAGCGTAATGTCTGATTAAATATTATTCTTAAAATTATAAAATACGCACAAGATTTTCGATTATATTTTAATTCTAAAAAATTCCGCAAAGCATAACATTATGCATTTATCAAATTTTCCACGTCTTTATAGCAATGTTAATTTCTCGATGACGTAACCGTATGTAATTACACGTCGCATGCTTAAGCATTCCTCAGGTGTTCTTTGCAATAAGAGCATCGGGAAATAAAGCATTTCGCTGTAAGTATAAAAAAACAATGCATAAAATGCATAACATTTACATCTGTCCGCACTGTAACCATGAATAATTATCTAGAATTAAAAGACACCTATTTTAATGAATATCATAAAGATCATATGATCTTGTGAGTGTAATTCCTATGCATCGCAATTTCATCACACGAAAATATACTATAATATTTTAAAATATATGTTTCTTGTGTGTATTATAAAATATAAAAATATAGACGATTGTAAAATCCTTATGCAACGCTCTAAACTTTTATAACTTCCGTTCTAATAAAATTAATCATAATAAAATAATGTCGAAAATAGAATTGCAACCTGTACATAAAATAAATAGGATTTTTCACTATTATTACGTCATCTCGTAATTATTACAAAATCATTACAATAATCGAACTGCTGTGTTAGAACCAGTTTTATCGTCTCATAATATCGTCTTATAATTATGAACGTAGATGCACACAAAGGCATTTTATTTTATATTGTTCGTTGCATTTCATAATTCTACTCACATTTCTATTATAAATGGTCACGGCTTGTCTTTCCGCGCGTGATGACATTTTATATAAAATATATAAAAATATAAGACAAGATACAAGGTAATGAAAGTATTTCGTGACATGTAGAAAAAATAATGCAGAAATAAAATGAAAAACTATTTAGAAACATATGTCGCTATACATCATCTAATTGCAATCGCATGAAATTATGCATGTAAATATGGGAGTATTAGTATAATAAATATTATTACTATTCGCATCATAAATATTAAGGCAATCACTGTTGCGTAAATCGGACGATAATGCAAAACGTCGTTGATATTTTTTATCGTCATATTTATCAGACGATTCGCGCATAACGTAACGCTTCGCGCATAAATACGAGTGATTATTAATTTTTTGATTGCGCGATAAGTATTCGCGCGATCTACATATTTCGCGACGCCTCCGCTGAATAAATGCTCCGAGAGTATCGGCTTTGATATGAAAACTTGAGAAGACGTTGAATTTTTTAATTAAAAGAAAAACGCACGCGACGCGACACACATCTTGTAATTACGAAAAAATATAAGCAGTCGAAAAACTAGCTATTTTTTTCCTCTTTCTTCGAACGATTCTTTTCTAGCAGATAATGCCGCTTATACTCGGAAACCAGATTCTCAATAGTAAAAATCGCATGAAATCCTGGAAATTTTCCATCGTACGGAATCCTGTGAATTTTCCATCGTACAGAATCCTGGAAATTTTTCATCGAACGAAATCCTAAAACTTTTTCATTATCTGGAAGCCAATATTTTCTGTCTTTTTATTTCTTTACGCATTACTTATATGCTTAGACATTTAAAAAATAACGCCTCTCTTTGAGTACAAATTACTAAGCAAATTCATTAAAGGGGGAGCTCTAAGTAAATCGCAAAAAATAAGGTGATTTTCGGGAATTTTTTTTTAAGAAACGGCTCAATGGATCGTCTTGAAACTTTTAGTATATTTTAATATACATTTTAAAAAGTAAATAAATATTTTTTTGTTGCAAAATAACATTTTAATCGGTTATAAAATTCAATTCTCCACGGCCTTGGCTTTGCAGTTGTCTATCTGCGTGCAGGACAGCGCCTTCTGTATTCGTCCTGCAACAAAAAATCTAAAGAATTTCATTTTGTTATAAAATTACGCTATGGATGAACCTAATTTTATTTAAATAAATGCAAAATTGAGAAAAATATGAGACTTTGAAAATAAAATTGCGATTTTTACGAAAAAATTTTTTTTATTATACAATAATTATTTTAATTAATAATATCATGAAAAAATAGGTTCATCTAGAGAGGAATATATTAATCTACACGTACAAGCTAGGCTAAATTGATAGGCTGAATATTGTTTGAGTTATGCTGCACGCACACAAAAAGAACGGTTTTGCTGAAACATCTAAAAATTTGGCCAGATCTGTAAATAATTTTGTTAAATCATCAAAAGTAATTATGTAGGACACTCAAACATGATGATAATGCTGCAAAAAGTTTTGATATTCTAGCAACTATTTTGGGCGTCCTACATAATTATTTTGATGACCCAACAAAATTATTTTCAGATCTGTATTTGGCCAAATTTTTAAATATTTCAACAAAACCATTTTTTCTGTGCAAGTTTGAAAAAAATAGTTTTGAGAAAAACTCGTTTAAAGTTTTGCCTACCGAAAAGTAACAATTTTTGGAAACTTACGTTAATCCTATTTCAGGCCCGTACAATAGACCCTTTTCTTCTTATATTTTCTTCATTTTCTTCTTTGACTGCTTTTTTACAAAAGACATCAAACACTCATTGTGTGCAAAGAACAATGAGTGGAGTGACGTGTCGCGTTCTACGGCATACCTGCGTAGCGCGCAGGTGCCGCAGATATAAGATTGTCTGTAGTACCTCACGGAAAGAATGGTTTTGCTGAAATATTAAAAAATTTGGCCAGATACAGATTTGAAAAATAATTTTGTTGGATTATCAAAATAATTATGTAGAACGCCTAAAATAGTTGCTAGAATATCAAAACTTTTTTCAACATAATTATCATTATGTTGAAGTGTCCTACATAATTATTTTGATGATCCAACAAAATTATTTTTCAGATCTGTATCTGGCCAAATTTTTTAATATTTCAGCAAAACCGTTCTTTCCATACTTTAATACTTAGAATTTTAATCCTAAACTGTGGAAATATATTTTTCAATATTGATTTCTGCATAAAAATCGATTTTTTTCAACCCGTTACATGAGGCTCCCTCTTAAACTGTTTTTATCATTATATTTAATTTTAATTGCCCGCACTGAGTATTTTAGAATCTAAGGTTATGAGAATCTAGATTGAAAGAAAGAGAGACTAAAATCATTGTTAAAATAAGGTCCTCGTAGTTTTACTATAACGTGCACGCGGACCTTTTAATCGGTAATATTCAAATAATGTGATAGATACTAGAGAAGATTTATTATTAAAATCAGTGATCGGCATTAGATGCATCTTCGATTTTCGTGTCGACGATCTCCATCCCCCATCATTCCCTTTTTGCCGCTCATGTCTAACGAGCCATTGGACGCACATAACGTAAGGCGTGCGATGCTCTGTCGCAGGAATGGTCGGACCGAAAAAATTTTTTGATGGTTTGGCAGAAAGTACGATTCCATAGGGCATGGTATCGTAGATACCTGAGACGCATCGCAGCATGCCGTAGTCCAGGGATTCGTTGTTAAACGACAAGGAGGGGATAGTAGGCGTCGACACAAAAATCGGGAAGTTGCATCATGTCGACCATCTAAAAGCTCAGAGAAAAAATTCCTTACAAAAAATCTTTTCTCTCTGCAAGAATACAATTGTTACAAAGTCGACATGCAACTCGCAGAAAAAAAGATAGCGACGAGAAATTCGCAAAGTTTTTTTTATTTCTCATTAATGCTGTAGGATTGTTAGTCGAGGTAACACTTCACTTTCACTTCTTAGCTATACATGTTATGTCTTAAATAAATTTTCAAATAACGCGAAGGTCTGCTCCAATATTTGCGTTTGAAAGAATGCGTATGTCCATGACTTGCAGTAAATAACATATGACCTATAGAAATCTGTGCATTAGTCATTTTACTCCGTTTGCGTTCTCCGGTGACGGTTAAAACACGCCTCCGAAGATCGTTAAAGAAGATTATTCAATATTTGTCGTGTTACATAATAGTTTATGTAATAGTTTATATTACATGTCGTATATTACCAGAAATTTCTCAATTTAAAATTATTCAGAAACTTTTAATTGTATAGAGCTATTAACTTGTCCGTTTTTAATAGATCATTAATAGAATGTTATAAAAAATAAATTATATTTATAAAAGAATATATAGTTTTTATAAAAGAATATATAATTTATTTTATAAGAATATATAAATTATGTATTTTGTAAGAATATTAATATTATAAATATTACAAAAATATTATAAATTATGTATTCTTCTAAAAAAAATATATAACATTTTTTCGTAATGCGATGACGATAATTATTATCCAATATATTTCAACGATCAAATGTCTCTGTAATAAGAAGCATTTCTCTGAAATATTTTTTAAATTATATTTCAAACTAATAGTAATCGTAAAACATGTAATTTAAACCACTCAAGCAATAAACCGTATTTCATTTGCTTTGCTGTCGATTATTTTAGCTCGATGTTAGATTTACAACGTTCAATGCTTACGATTCCTTCAAAAATATAAAACTATTTCGTTATAAATCGCAATGAGACAGCAAAAAACGTAAAAAAAGTCCAATCAATAACCAATATATATGATATAAGTGTATCGTACTCGTGCATACAGCGGTGCTGCGATCATAAAGCGTGATTATTCGAGGTCGCATGAGCGAGGACTTGTCACCGAGGCAAGCAAGGTCGCGCTCCAAAATTTTAACAACGGGAATACGTGCGCTTATGCATTCCACCCACGTGGTCCTTTCATTACGCTATGTCCCTGAGCGCTCCTCTCGTCGCTGTCGGATCCACGTGTACGCACGCGATACGTCCGCGTATATGACCGCAGGTTATTTATATCGTCGCACGCGAGGCGCATGCCGCCCGATCAGAGTGCGTTCCCTTCTCCCCGCGATGCATCCTTCAAGTGACCGGCTTTGACAAACAACCGTGAAAGTCTGATAAAATATTACTTACAAAATATAGAACACAGTCGATGTTCTCCAAAAAAATATTATACCATTCAGGACCATTATAAGAGAAAAATCCTTTTATTTCGACATTTTTTCTAAGTAATTGATCGACTTTTTTCTAAATAAGTTTCCGATTTTTAATTATAGTTTTAAAAAATCAGTTGTTTTGTCCGTTTAGATGATCTGCGAATGCTAAAAAAAAATTCTGCACGTCTAGGCAAAAAATTCGGCTGCGTGAAAAGAAGAAGCATCATGCGAAATCCTATGTGCCACAAAGAAAAGAGTGAAAGAAACCTTTTTCTCTTTTCATTTCACCCCTTTTTCCGTTATACTTAAAGATACATAAAGAAATAGAGAGGTATTTTATGGAAGAAACGAAGAAATAAATCTTTTCATATTCAGAGTTACAAAAAGTCCTTGCAGTTTTCAATTTTTGCAACTTTCTATATATATATGATAAAATTAATCTGTAAAAAGGATAAGCGAGAGAATTTATTACAGATTATGAAACTCTATAAATACATTTTGCAATTAATTTACAGTAATATTTCGAATTATATTAGTTATTCGCAGATCGTCTAGCGAACAAAATAACTGATTTTTTAAAATCATAATTAAAATTCGGAAGCTTATTTAGAAAAAAGTCGATTAATTACTTAGAAAAAAATGTCGAAATAAAAGAGCCAATTATAAGAGAAAAAGGATTTTTTAAAATAGTCCTGAAAAGTTCTGATGAATTAGTGATCCAATGACAAGAAAGAGAACATAAAATATAAATGTTTTGTGATTTCACAAAACCTTTCCCATAAAGCATATTTTTCCGACTTAATCCTTGAACTCAGCAGCTGCGTTTGTTCCAGTTCATTTGTCCGTCTGAAAAAATCCGTCTATTGTTTGATGTACCATAAATTTTGATGGTCATAAAGGGAGAAGACAGTTTAAAAAGTAAGCCAAGTCAACAATTCGTAAAATGACCTATTCAAGGAAGCGTGTTCCTTTTATGTTTCCGTTAAGTGACTGGTTGCCGTTATCGTTATTTCAAAGTAAATTGGCCATTTGGGTTTTTCCGGATTCCGACAGGCCACCTAGTTACAAGAGTCTCTCCTTATTTTGCCCTTCAACTCGAACGACAAGAATCAGGTGCGAGATACATTCAAGCAGCCAGTAAAATCATGATAACGATACCGACATTTATTTTATAATACATAAAGTGGTTTCGTAATTGCGACATGATTGCCTCAGTTACGAGGCTTCAGATAGATCATTAATTCAAACTTGTTGCGAACGTACGTGAACAGAAATTTGTGTTTGTGCATTCTGCGAACATCAAAGCGTATCTACAATTATAATTATACAATTATAACGCGATAAAAACGGTCACATAATTAAACGGAAAGATGAGTATGCTAGAATCAAAGTGCTTAATATATAAGCGTTACGAGGTCGTCCCTCTTGTACGCGCAATCGTTACTTAAAGTCTCGCGTGTCTCCTAAAATTCGCGCTTATACAAATTTTTCGTTTCATTTTTGTTTGTAGAATCCCCTAAAACATAGCATAGGCTATATTTTATGTTTTGCGAAACTAATGCGAACTGGATCGAACCGTGAAAAAATTCGTAAACGCAAATTTCGAGTAAATTAAAAAAAATCGTATAAAAATCACAAAAGAATTTCGCGTACCTTTTTAGTATGATAAAATTTCTTATCTCAATATACATAGAATAAAATCTAGAATAAAAATCTAGAATAAAATCTAGTCCAAGACAGAGTTAGATATCGTATTATGCCTTATTAGATATATCCTACGCCACATGTCTTCTCTCTCTCTTTCTCTCATCGTCTTTATTTTTCTCCCTTCTGTAGCATTGACCGATTCGATAAATAGAGTATACATGGCCATTTATCTTCATCGTGAAGAAATCCAAGAAAATCGTCGAGAGACAATGTCATCCCTTCCCTTTTCCTCCGCACGTTTCGCGTTCGATTAAATTACTTACTGCGCATCGTTTCATTCGCCAGCTAGTTATCATGCAAAATTTCACTCGCGAGCATCATTCGTGCGTAACAGCCGTTCGATAAAACAAAATAAGAAATAAGTAGAAATGATACGTAATGATGAATGACGTGTGTCGTTTGACGCACACATCAAAGGCAGCGGTCAATGAACTATATCCCGCGGACGCAAAGATTGCCTCGTTTGGTCCACAATGCCTAAAACATCTGATCTGGCTTTAGAAATTTGTCGAACCCTTTTCAAGAGAAAAGGCCATACGAAAATTCTTAAGTAGAGGGATACTTTTTTTTTAAGGAGAGGTCTTTGTTTTTCAGTGACAGTTCTCGATACCAAAGAATGACCGCAGAATCCTTGGTTAATCCCATCACGAGCACAGTGGGCTGTTGTCATTGTGCCAAATATTTTACCGACGATATTCTACCTTTGATGTAACGTTTCATTCATAAATTCGAAGAAAATTCGTATCGTCCGAAAATGTTTAATAACCGTAAACTTTATTAACCCTTTTATTCTCCCATTATTTAAGCTACAAAAAAGATACCTGTTTGTATTTTTAATAATACTCTATTTATCGAGAAGGTTTTAAATACCTGTTATCAAAATATGTATTAGACCCACTTATACAAGACTAAAAGAAGCTAATATATATTCACAGATAAGATTAAAAAATATATAGATGGTATTAATATTTCATTTCATAATTCTAAGCTATGGTTAAAACAGGAACGAGAGGATTTACTCTCCAGAGTCATATACAGGGTGTCCAATTTTAATCTATTACCCCTCGTAAATTTTGCAGGGAGCGGTCGTAGAGAAAAATGTTTCATACAAAAGTTTTGTGACTTCGAGGGGGACATAAGATGGGTCAAACGAAATTTTTGATGGAGGCGTTTCGGAGATTTGAAGGTGACCTTTGATTTTTTAAATGAAATTATATGATTTTTTTATATAATATGATGCCTCTAGTTATTCTGCACATAAAAGTATAAGGTAAAGTTATCAAAAAATCAATAGTTTGCGAGATATTTTACATTTTACTCTGGTATATTTTGACATGAAATATAAAATATCTTGTAAACTATTCATTTTTTGATAACTGTACCTTAATACTTTTATGCGTAGAATAGTCAGATGAATCAATTAGTGTAAAAAAAACACATAGTTGCTTTTCAAAAATGTAACTGCACAATTAGATAATTTTTTTGAAAAGCAACCATGTATTTTCTTTACACCAATTGATTCATCCTACTATTATACGCATAAAAGTATTAAGGTACAGTTATCAAAAAATGAATAGTTTACAAAATATTTTATATTTCATGTCAAAATATATCAGAGTAAAATGTAAAATATTTCACAAAATATTGATTTTTTGATAACTTTACCTTAATACTCTTATGTGCAGAATAACTCAAGGCATTATATTATATAAACAAAATCATATAATTTCATTTAAAAAATCAAAGGTCACCTTCAAATCTCCGAAACGCCTTCACCTAGAAAAATTTCGTTTGACCCATCTTATGTCCCCTTCGAGGTCACAAAACTTTTATATGAAACATTTTTCTCTACGACCGCTCCCTGCAAAGTTACAAGGGGTAATAGATTAAAATTGGACACCCTGTATAAACGATTAAAAAATGTTATAAAATAATAGTACTTGAAAACAGCTTTTATTTATTTTTACGGTCACTATCCATATAAAAGAAATATTCTCTCCTTGATTCTCTCTAAATAAATCTCTATTATACTAAAATAATTAAACTGACTTAAATTAAGTAGAGCATTAACAATAAGATATATTCTCATTAAAGAAGCGACGCGAAAATGCTTTGGCAAAATCTTCTTTTTCAAAAAGATCGAAATATAAAAAAAATATTAGCATCTTTTTTTATCTTTAGTTTTAATAAAAGGACTATGGGTACAAAATTGGCAACAAATTAGCGGCAGGAATGCAATAAAATCCTACACGCGTGCTCCGTATTTGATAGCTCTGTTTTATTTTTAGATTTGGAAATCCTAGGTTTCTGAATGCAACCTTGCGTCATTTCTAAATGCCATTTTAAATGGCCGATGACATTACCAGCACCGCGCTGGCTGGCGCGTTGATGCAAACGCACTCGCGTGCATACAAACACGCGTCTGCGATAACCGCGGCTCTTCCGCTCGCAATTGTCCGCGCGCGGACATCGTCACGCGAATTTCACGCGCGCGCTAACGGGACTGACGCCTCGTCCGCGAGGCGCGCGGCTAACGGAAAACGTGATCGAAAGGTTTCGCGGGTAGGTGCTTCTACGTTCTATCGCGGCTGCATTTTTGCAAAATAAAAAAGGAAAACCACAGATAAAGAGATAAACGGGACACGCACTGAATCGCGGGGACTAACGGGAAACCCGCGACGCGAACCAGCGATGCGTTCGTCCGTCCGTTCGATCGCGAGAGAACTTTATCGAGAAGATACTTCATCATTCTTGCAGCAGCGTATCGTCCGAGCGTGGCGATATCCTGTTGATTTTTTTTCAATTTTTTTTTAATGAGACGAAGAAACTCGCCGTTTCCTTTAACGTTTCTTTGGTCGCGACCGTGATTTAATTGCATGATCTTCTCCTTCTTCTGCCCTCTGGATTTCTGACTCAATGAGTCACAGTATTTCTATAGGCGTCCGGAGGAGGGGACAAGGAGGAGTAGTTGCCCTCCTCTGGCTTTTCTCGAAAATATAAATTAAATAAAATAGGACAATTATATATATATACACCCAAAATAATGAGAAAAACATCAATTGATAAACTTTAATCTTTTAAACAATATAATTACAAGACCGCGAAGTGTATCAAACGATTAAAATCGAGAACAGGCCAAATACGGTCATAGCATTCTGTTCTCGATTTTAATTGTTCAATTTTTAAAAATGGAGTAATTGTTATTATTATAAACAAAAAATATTTAAAATATATAAAAAATCAATCTGTATCGTTGTCCTTCCTCCTAGAAAAATTGCTGCAGGTGCTTATAAGTACCACGCATAAGGCTAGGTCTACAATAGGTGTAGTAAGTCGTAAGAAAGCAATCAATTATAGTCGATTATTCTCCTCACATTCGACTGTGATTGGTCAATTTCTTGCGACTTACGACGCACTACACCTATTGTAGACCCAGCCTTAAAGGTCTCGCACGAGACCAGGCAAGTGCTTCTCAGAAAGCCAAAAGCACAAACTAATCTACTAATTGCACAGATCGGTACGATCACCACACGCGTCTAATGAGCCGGAATTTTGTAAAGCAAGAGATAAACGTTGAGGAGACGAGGGTCTCTTGCCGATTCGAAAAACGCGAGCAGGAAAACAGGTCGAAATGAGTTTGGCACCTGCAGCGCACGTGTTTAGAGTTAATGGTTACGTTCAGTAGAAAAAGCAGCTTTTAAGATTCTTTAATATAATTGGTTTATACACTTAGGCCGGTTCTATATAGAGTCGTAAGTCGTAAGCCGTAAGAAATTGATCAATCATAGTCGATTATTCTACTCACATTCGACTGTGATTGGTCAATTTCTTACGACTTACGACTCTATATAGAACCAGCCTTAAGCGGTGTCTACAATGAGATTTTAAGGCGTAAGACTTAAGCATGTCGACCAATCCCAGCATTCTAAAAGTAAGGCCGCAATTTTGATTGTAATTGGTCGATAAGCTTAAGTCTTACGACTTAAAATCTCATGGTAGACTCCGCTTTAGATTGGATCTACAATAGAGTGCAGTAAGCTTTAAGCCCTAAAAGAAATTGACCAATCACAGTAGAATTTGAGGAGAATACTCGACTGTGATTGGTCAATTTCTTAGGGCTTAAAGCTTACTACACCCTATTGTAGACCCAGCCTTAGGTTCAGCAAAGTACCAAGGATAAGAATCAATCATATTAAAAAATCTTGCAACAGTTGCAAAGCTGCTTTTTCTGCTGAACGCAGCCAATATTTCGTTTGTTACGCGGAAAATTTTTCGAACGTCTCGATCGAACTACAGGACAGCGAAGCGCCGGAGACTCGAGAATTTTTCTCCCTCCCTCACCGATAATAAATCAATACTTCCGAAGACCGACAGGTTAAATATTAACCTAACGCAGATATGCACCTTGTCCATGTGAAAGGTCTACGACACCTAATCGAAAACACCTGAAGATGCATCACGCCATCGGGGCGTCACGTGTTTCACATCTGCTTTCGCTTTTTTTATCCTTCCTCCTTTCTTCCATCTTTTTCGGTACAGCTGTAGACTGCTGTAGACTTTCCCACTCGGAGCATTTTACTCCAAATTTTTTATTCTCGTAAAAAGTAAAAATTATTTAAAAAATTACTTAAAAAATTACTAAAAATTAGTAAAAGTTAAAATTATCGAGCAAAAATTTACAAACACAAATATACATATATAAAAACCTATTTCGGTCGAGGCTGAAATCTTAGTGCCCAACAATCTTTCTCCACATGAATATTCACATTTTTTCAGCCCCCCGCAAACTACGCGCCGACTGTTTTGTCGGTCTTGAAACGCAATCCCGAAAAATTTACAATCCTATTTCTCAGAGAGAGAGAGAAGCCAAAGATGGGGGAATGTCGACGAGTTTGCGATATCGACGAATTTGCTCCAAAACAACGGCGCGTCGAAATTGGCGCGAAAACGTGCTGCTCCGACATGGAAGAAAGAAACGTGACCGGGCGACCATTCGGAGCGTGCCGCGCGCCGCCAGTGTGGAGCATTTAATAACACGCCGGTTTTCGCTCGGTAGGCGCCAAGTGTCGCGTTCATGCGTGCATACATGCGTGCGTGCGTGCGTGCGTGCGTGCGTGCGTGCGTACGCGGCACGCGGCTGGACGTGGGAGGAAGGTGGGATTGACGATGACTGGAGGGATGCTTACTTTTCTGCGAGTCCTGGCGGGAACGCGATCGCCGGCTCACGGCATAGCAGATCACGAGGACGATCCCGCCGGCGATCAACGTGGCGAGCAGCAGCATCAGGCCGGGCGCGCTCGCGCTCTCCAGCACGCTCGTCGGACACGTCGTATTCTCCATCTTCGGCCGCGTGCGACGGAAACGGTCAACCGGCACTTGTCGCGAGCACCGCACACGCGTGACATACAACGGCGCACACACCCTCACACACGCGTACGCACGTAGCGCGCGCGCGCGGGCACGCACACGCCGGGACGGGAAAGGACGCGGAGAAGGCCCCGGTGTTGCGTGCGGGACCACGCGGCACCACGCGACACGGCGACCGCGGAACGATGAGCGAAAACGCGCAGGGAGCGCGTGCGTGCGTGTGTGCGTATTGTTGTCCCGTATCGGCCCCAGTCCACATGTACGTGCGTGCGTGAGTGTGCGCGCACCCGGCGCGTGAACCGCGCGTTCCGAAAGACCACGTTACGCGAGCGACGCCGGACCGGCGCGGAGCGTACGTTTCGTAGATCGCCAAACTACCGAGTGACTCGGGGAGTCGTGCTCCGCGTGGCTCCGCGCAGAGATGCCCGTCCCGCGCCGATCACGTGACCGACGCCATGGAGCACGAGTCACACGGGGTAGGTATATAGACGCGACTCTCCGTCGCGAAAGTTCCGCGAAGAAGCGGAACCGCTCTCGCTCTCGCGGATTACGAATCGCCGAGTATATATAATCGCACGGCGATTAACTGATTACGATCGTACGGCGAGTGTTCCTCCCGCTTTGTCCCACCTTCAAAATCTATCGTCTCTCGGCGGCGCGCGGGAAATCTAAATTGTGCCGCGCCTCAAACTTCAGACCGCGTTAACGCCGCCTGAACGTTGCCGCTTGTCGTCGCGCGGGAAATTTTCGAAGCCGCTCGCGCCTTCTCGTCGTCGGCACGGCGCGCGCGATACAATATTCGATACGTACATATCACTCGAGGTCCGTGCGGCGATTTAAGCGCGCGCGATCGCATCCTCCGCCGTCGGGGTCCACTAGTCCGCACGGCCGTGACTCTCGCTCGACGGCGGCCCGGTTATCCGCGCGTGCACGCGCATCGGCGGGGTCCACGCTGTCCCGTTGCGTCGTCGTCGCGTTGACATAAGAGAGCCGTTGGTCACCACGCCGCGGCACGACCTCGCGAAACGGCGGTGGCATTCGAGAAATCCTCGGCGTATATCCTTGCGTGCACTCGCGCCGACGACTGTACGTCGCGATCGATCGGCCTCGCCGTCTCTCGGGGATGTCCCGCGTAGTGTCGTTGTGTCGAATGGTCGAATCGTCAAACGCGGGATCGCGACTTACGTAAGCGACGGCGGCAGCGGCGATGATGATGCGCGCACGGGCTCGGACCGTGTAATAAACCGCGACGGTGACGCGAGGCGACGGTGACGCTCCTCGCCTCCCGCGGAACGTGGCGCGTGTTTGCCGCGGCGAGTCATCGAGAGTCAGTATATACCGCTTCGCGGAACCGCGCTTCCGAAGCGCGCCGACCCCTACCGCGACGCGGTCTTCCCCCTCCCACCCTTCTCGCTCGCGTCGCGACGCGCGACCAACGTTCGATGATTCGACCCTCGGTTCAGCCGAAACCATTCGGGAACAAAGCGATCTCTACATTTAGAACCAACGATTCAAGCAATAATATATATATCTATATATGGGCAAAAACGCGCGTGACGTACGGACAAATTCTCATCGTTCTTTAGAATTTTTCGTCCCTGGACGTTATAAATGTTACTGTTATTGGATAAATTTCATAACTATCCTCCGTAGTTTGTCAAAAT
>NJRL01000495.1:128200-143002 GCA_003063815.1 Aphaenogaster rudis
TAAAATGTCAAAACTTTTTGCAGCATTATCATGTTTGAGCATCCTACATAGACTGTAAAAAAAGTATGTAAAATTACAGGAACAAGTGTAAAAATTATATGTAAGTAAGTGTAAAAGTCACATTATTTATAACGGAAACGTAACAAAATCATGTATTTTTACAACAATTATTATTGTGAAAATACGTGATTTTGTAAGTTTCCATCATAAATAGTGAAGTAATATTACATCTTTTTTTTACAGTGTAATTATTTTGATGGTACAACATAATTATTTTCAGATCTACATATATCTGGCTAAAATTTTAAATACTTCAGCAAAACCGTTCTTTTCATGTAGAAAGGCGTTTTATCGTCACACGAGGATACGAATGTCCATTTCGATAGAAGATTTTGAACGCCGACAAATTGAACGTTCATCTCTGGTCGCGTTCATGGTCACGTTTGCGTTTATCTGTTTCGGTATAATTATTAGACCGTTTCCTACTCGCCGCGCAGACGATCTATCGTAAGATGGTTTCGAAGCAGCTGTGTACGGCAGGATGCATTAAATGTCCAACCCGTTACTCGCTCCGTTACTTTTCCCTATTTCAAACGCCTTCGTCCTCGATTCTCGACTCTCACGCTCGAGCTCGGGCACCGTGTCAGCAACGGGCACCGACAGAAGGAAAACGACAGACAGGGGGATAATCGTAGACGGAGAACGCTCACAATGGAAGCGTTCATAATGGCTAACAGAATTAATAAGTTAATGATAAAATTATTGTCTGTTTCAAGCGCCAGTAATCAAATCAGCCGATTCGGCCGCGCGAGTCGTTTCTCACGCAACGAGTATAAAAGTTGCGACGACTTCGATTAACTTAATTGAACGATTGACTTATCAAATGATACCAACGGTGTTTTATTAACGCGGACAGAATAATTAATTGTTCGACAAATTAGATTAAGGACGACGAGTCGTACAATCGAAAATTCTGCTGTAAGCAATTCGATTCCGGTTAAATTGGTCGCCGATTGTGTTAGTCGGAGTTCGATTGAATCGTTCTTCTTCTCAGCCCCGATTGGATTGAATCGTTAGCCTTCGATTTCCTCTGCCAGTCTCTAGTTTGGCCGTACGATTCGTCTCGTGTCAACGGAATCCTTCGTTACGCTTTTTCTTATTGGATTCGTAGCACAACACGTAGAGTTGAAATACGATGATACACGCGGAATAATATTGACCATGTTGGAATCAGGTTCTTGTGTATTTACAAACAAATCTTCTCCCCTCCCTTGTTTCAATAACCAACAGTTTCCTGCTGGGGCCTCATCGTTTGGTATCTTTTGACACCTTCTTTTTGGACAGAGCACACAATGAAGAAGCGGCCTAATACTGATTTAAATATAGAATATTAACAATCCGAGGAATCTGTATTATTTCATCACGTCGCGACAACAATTAAAAAAATTCATTGCGGAGTGATTTAGAGACGGATGCAAAGAAATGGTGTGAAACAGCATATTTACAAGGAATTGATACTAATCATCAGCCAGATATTAATCGCAACCCTAATGAAATATTTTTTTAAAATCTTTTATATAATTTTTCAGAATTTCTTTATAAATTTTATAATTTTTAAAAAATTTCAGATTTTTTATACAAATTAAAACACTTTTTAGAAATACTGAGAAAATGTAAAACGATATGAGAAAGTCTACATCTTTTCTAGAATTCTTTATATATGTATGTAAATTCTGAAATATTTCAAGATTTCTTATTTTATAATTTCCGAAAAAAACTTATAAAATCTGAAGAAGTTTAATGTATCTTTTAATAAAATTTTTAAAATAATTTTTTAAAATATAATAAATTCTTAAATATATTATAAGATATTATGTGTGAAAATTTGTTTTGCCAGGGGATATTTCGGTATTTATCCGGTAATAAAATGATAAATATTCAAGTTGTTTCTTCTCTTAACGAAAGGATCCCAAAAGTAGCAGAGTGACATTAATTAAAAGACGATATAGTGACGTCTACCAGACCAAAATAAACGATGTTGTCTTTTGACGTCAATTTTGACGTCAAAAGACAACATCAGCTGACTCTGCTACTTGGAATATATCTAAAAAATAAACTTTAACTTTCGCTATCCTATTCCATCTATAATAATTCTATATCGACCACATACATATATGAGTCTACTTCTTATGCTTCTTATTGTTCCTAAATAAAGTTATATCGTGCTTTCACTTTTTCTGAAAAGTTTATTGCTCGCGGAAACGTGTGTATGTGAGTATATACGATATGCAGATAAATGTGAGTGTTTGTAGTGTGTTGAGCTCGAGTCCATGGATTTGCTAAGCCCAAATGACTATGCGAATCAGTCATCCCTGCGGGAAATAACATTCGATATTTCTTTTTCTTGTTTAAAACATATTACATGGTACGAGTCTATTCTGTAATATTTCAGCATGAAAATATTCAAGTGGCGCGCTCTAGTCGTGGTAGTATGCATTACACAGTCGATATGTCGTCGGTAGTAAAGCTCTACATATATAAAAAGTAGCGCAAACTACCTCCATTTTGGACCTAACTGCAAAGCGCGAAATATGAAGAGATGGTAAGGCTGCGTTCGGAAACATCACCCGAATGCCCTCATGTAGCATTTTATCCTTGTTGTTCACCGAATGTTAAACAAGGATAAAATGATACTTGAGATACCTCGGGTGATGTTTCCGAACGTAGCCTAAACGGTGGAAAATCTTTCCTTTTACTTGCTGCGAAGAGCACCCAACTGCACAACACTGCGGCATATATTGCTTAAAAAATCAGCTGAAATACTGTATATTCTGTTATTCTGTTTATTTCGCGTGCTCGTTCCCAGCTATTCCGAGCATAGGTCCAAAATGGCGGTCGAAAAGGGAAGGGAGCCAATAAAGGTGGAAGCACATAAAATTGCAGGAGCCATGGGCAGAATGCAGAAGCCACAGCGCATTATGTATTTTTATGTAGATTGGAAATTCAGAAGCCATGGGCAGAATGCAAAAGCCATGGCGCATGCGCTATGGTATCCGCATTCTGCCTATGGCTTCTGAATTTCCAATCTACATAAAAATACATAATGCGCTATGGCTTCTGCATTCTACCCATGGCTCCTGCAATTTTATGTGCTTCCACCTTAAGAATGCTCGGTTGTCGGCATCTGCAAGATAAAAGGAATGCGCTACTTTTATTATCTATAGAGCTTTAGTCGGTAGGAATTCGCAGCTATTCACAAAATTCGACTCAAATTGTCTCAATTATTTCCATCATTTTACTTGCATTTTTTAAACTCAATTCTTTGCTCTCTTTCTCTCATCCAACGCTCGAATATTCATTCATTTCGTTTCGAATGCAAATTGCCAAACAGGGCAGCGATCACGGAACTTTTCTAGAGCGGAAACGTGAAAAGTGAAAAGTTTTAAGTGACACTTGGTGCTTTCCATTTAGTGACACAAGTCGACACAAACGTCGTTTTATCTCTTTCTTGCATTCAATGAGTAAAGGCCTAAACACACACTTTTCGTAATACGTAAACGTAAGGTTTCGACCAATCGCGTTGCTCGATTCTGTTACGAACGGCCGAATCGAGCAACGCGATTGGTCGAAACCTTACGTTTACGTATTACGAAAAGTGTGTGTTTAGGCCTTAACAAAGACAGAACGATACTTGTGTCGACTTGTGTCACTAAATGGAAAGCACCATATCTCTTTGGTTGCGTTTCGTTTCACGCATATGCGCGCATTTTTTACAAATTACGTGACATGAACTATAGATAAATGCGCGCATATGCGTGAAACGGAACGCAGCCTTTCTATTCAACACCAATAAAAAGAGATAGTTACATGAAACTTTTCACTTTTCACGTTTCCGCTCTAGGGGAAAAGTTAGGGAGAATTCACACCTTGGCAGAATAACAGAAAGCAGAAAAGCAGAAGCCAATGAGAAGAAGCACTCAGTTGCACTGAGTTGCACTGAGTTGCACTAAGTTGCACTGAGCAACTGAGTGCCACTTCTCATTGGTTGCTGCTTTTCTGCTTTCTGCTATTCTGCCAAGGTGTGAATTCGCCCTTACGTGATCGCTGCCCTGATCTTAAGCCGATATTCATAGTCCGTTCTTAAGCGATATCTACAATGAGATTTTAAGTCATAAGACTTAACAAATCGACCAATCACAGTTGAGCATTCTAAAAGTAAGATCGCAATTTTGATTGTGATTGGTCGATATGTTAAATCTTATGACTTAAAATCTCATTATAGACACCGCTTTATTTTAAGACCGTC
The DNA here is from genome assembly GCA_003063815.1 of Aphaenogaster rudis. Lineage (NCBI taxonomy): Eukaryota > Metazoa > Arthropoda > Insecta > Hymenoptera > Formicidae > Aphaenogaster > Aphaenogaster rudis. Next base: position 132,507 of record NJRL01000495.1, read on the forward strand.
TGACGCTAATACGATTCTGTGATTGGCTTATGACATCTTAAGACTGTACTTAAGATGGTTTTAAGCGGTGTCTACAATGAGATTTTAAGTCGTAAGACTTAAAAAATCGACCAATCACAATCAAAATTGCGGCCTTACTTTTAGAATGTTCGACTGTGATTGGTCAATATGCTTAAATCTTACGACTTAAATCTCATTGTAGACACCGCTTTAAATATAAGATCCGAATATATACGAATACCGGCCTTAAACTACGCGAATATAAGATTGTGGCAAAGAGCTTTTCGTTTGATTCCAAGGGATTTTGACGTTCCGCTAGTGACAACGAACGACAGTAAAAATCCGCGAAGAGATATCTGATTGGTCGTTGAAATCAGCCGAGATATACGGCTCCCGATTGGCCGGCGCCGCGGGACCGCTAGCATTCGATAGCAGCCAATTTGTAATCGAAAACGTTCCTTTTATTACATAATATTTTCGCGGAATAACCCGCGAAAAGGCCGTAAAACCGCCGAAACCATCGTCGCGGGGCGTACGGCGCGGATCGAGTCGCGTGGAATCGATTTCCGGCGGGTTTCCGAGAGCGGCAGAATGGCGTTGAGATCGATTTACCGGCTGTCAATTGATTCGACCTTCAGGCAGTCGAGCCATTTCGGAGCCACCGCCCGGCCGAGACGACCGTCCTTCGATACGCTCCTACGAAGTTTCGCCGCAGCAGCTAAGAACATGGCACTGCCACGCGTTTTCTTCGACATGACCGCGGACGACAAGCCCGTGGGCCGCATCGTGATGGAGGTGAGCCGAAATTAGTGTGCGATCGCGGTGCAACGCCGTCCCCGCTCCGACCGTGCTCCTTGCGATCCCGGCATGCCTGGCCATCTTGATTTTTCCACCGGGCCGGTTCGCGATTCAACCGGGCCTCGTCTCGCGCGACGATCGTCCCCGCCGTCATCATCGTCGTCGTCGCCGTCGTCGTACGAGCGTGGCTCGTATAATCGACGGACGACGGCCGCGATCGGCGGCTGTCGTCGCGGGAACGTGATCGCGTGGAATCACGGCGAGCGCGACCGTCGTTGGCGATGCGATGCGTCACGGTCGCGCGAGCACGCACACCGCACACGCTTTAGCCATTACGAAATTTTCCATTGACGAACGACCGGCCGGGTGACCGCGTGTTCACCGAAAAATGCGCGCCCGCCGCCCGTTGGCTGGCAATTTTAATATCGGATCGGGGGGGGCCACTTTGAATTCGCGGAAAATCGCCGGATATCGTAATTATTCCGATGAGATAAGAATGTAAAAAAAGGAGTGATTCGCTCGTGCAGAAGGTTATTACATTTCCGATGATTTTAGCAATACGGCCGATAAGATAAGACGCTCTCTTTATCTTTTTCGGAAAATTAAAGATAAATTGACAGATCCACATTTATACGAAATGAATTGTTTGTAAAGACAAATAGATCTTCCCCTTTCCCCTGTAAAAAAGATTCCGTCGAATAAATGAAAACTGTATCAATTGGCGTGTTATATAATTAGCAGCTTTGCGCAAGGCTAAACATAGATTTTCGCACACGATTGCAATTTTATATTTTGCATAATGCAGAAGCATCGGTTTTTTAACACGCGAGTTTAGAATTTTAAACACAGATGGCGTAAGCTGGAGCAGTAGCGTATATTTATCCTCTATCACTTTATCCTTCAATCGTTAATATTTCCTTAGAAACTGATTTGCGAAAGCTAACTTTTTCTTGTTGCCTTACAGGCATAAATCGTATTCGAGTGTCTTGGCGTGTTATATAAATTTTTATCATTAATATATAAGAATAGAATAAATATCTAGAGATGTTAGAATAAATATTATTATTATTGGGATAAATATCTAGAGATTAATCACACTTGTATTATATAATTTTTTAGTTGAGGAAGGAGGTTGTCCCCAAGACGGCGGAGAACTTCCGCGCGCTTTGTACTGGAGAGAAGGGTTTCGGTTACAAAGGCAGCAGTTTCCACAGGGTGATCCCGAATTTCATGTGTCAGGGTGGTGATTTCACCAACCACAACGGCACCGGTGGAAAATCCATCTATGGCGCCAGGTTCGAGGACGAGAACTTTAAGTTGACTCATACCGAACCTGGTATACTATCTATGGCAAATGCTGGCCCCAACACTAACGGCAGCCAGTTCTTCATCACCAGTGCCAAGACCAGCTGGCTCGACGGAAAGCACGTCGTGTTCGGAAAAGTCATTGAAGGAATGGATGTTGTTAGAAAAGTATGATTATCTGTCTCTAGCGATATCGCACATTTCTTTAGCGAGAAGATACTCGTTATTTTTCTTATTTGATGGAAATCTTTGATCTCTATTTATTCAGCACGATTTATTCACTAACTTGAGATTAACCTCATACTCTTTTACTAACAAATATTTAATTTTCTAATCAACCTCTTATAAGTATACATGGGATAGAGGTCGGGGTCCGGACTCGGAACCCGCAGACTATAAGTCAAATACTCTCACACGGAGCCACGCGTTATCCCAACAGTGAAATAATATTTTTTCATTTAAAATTCCTTTTATGTAAAGTGGCAAGACCGGGAATTGAGCCCAGGTCTTTCGTTTGAAAAGCCAACTACTTTATTACTATTCAACAGCTTAGCTAACATGTATTATTTATGTGTATTGTTTTCAGTTGGAGGCCATGGGTTCCCAGAGTGGCAAGACATCCAAAAAGATCATAATAGCGGATTGCGGAGAGATGTAGATCAACTAGATACTGTAATGACTGCATTTTTATTTAGCTGTTGCATACCTATTTGCTGTCTTTATTGCCCTACTTCATCCATTCCTATCGACCAAGGTTCTCTCATCGATGCTAATAATTTTTTTTATCGAGCACGGAAATTCAAACTTGTCTAATTTTGTAGATACAAAAGAAATTACCTGCGTTTAAAATTTTTTATATTTTTTTCAAGTAAATTCCCATTTTATCAGGATAGAATCGTTTGCAGTGTGTTTTTTTATAACAATGGATTTGCTTATTCTGAAGTCTTGACTTCGTTCCACGGACAACACACCTGTGTGTTTTTATAAGAAATCTGTGTTAGACTTTTTTGTGCGAAATCCATATTCTTCCACGAATACACTCGCTTAGTATTATCGCTAAGCGAAAAGACACATGCAATGAGCTCAAATTTTTCAGTACCATCCTATATTTTAGTGAGTGTTCAAAATACGAATATATTCAATATTAGGATAGGTCAGAGTTTAAAATCAATGATTGATGTATTGATTCTAGTGTGTTAACTGATGCATTTCTCTTTAACGTTATATCTTTAATTTTACATATGTATAATATTTGTATATCACAATTAGAGAATCCTCATTATATGTTTTTTTATAAATATATACCATTCCTCTTCTCTGCCGAAAAATAAAACATCCTATTTGCCTATCGTAATGCAGGCAGTGCCTGAAAAAGCGATAACATCTTACTGTAATACAACACCAAGTTGAAAAATGTAGTTGCAACAGTCTGAATAGTTTCGATTTCTTAAAAATAAAATTGTTTTCCGAAAGAAAAATAAGTTGTGCATTATTCGTACCACCCATTGTAATTTTGTATAACTATTAAGTAAATAAAGTACTCAATTTATATATATCTCTCTCCAATATTCAAAAAATTATTTTCCTAAAGACAGCATCTAGATGAATATTGCACTATAGGTCCTTCTTTATCCTCTATTACAGGCATGGCCAACCTTTTTTGATTCGCGGGCCACATTCAAAATTTTCAAACTTTCCGCGGGCCGTATTCAGATTCAGGATTTTTTACAAGAAGAAATATTAAACTATTTTTAATGTTAAATTTAAATTTTAATAGTTTTATCTTTAACTTTTTATTTTTCAAAATATTGTAGGCCGTAGGTTGGCCCCATGCCTGTTCTATTAAGTTTCAATATCTTTTAAAGATTATAGATCATAGGTTGAAAAATTAATATATGAATAACACACCGTTTGCAACATTTACGATCAACGTATATTTTACTTTTTTCATATTCATGTTTTATCAATCTGCTGCGAGAACATTGATAAGAACATACAGCACCAATACTATTTACAATCTTGTATTAGATTAGGACACTTTGATCATCTAAATAACATACGAATAGGATGTGCGCTAGTCTAAACAGTACGCAAGCTGATTTTATCCTTCCACAATTTTTTAACACAACGTCCATAAGAATTTAACGAGGATAATTTATTAACCCTCTGATTTTATAATTTTTATTTCATGTTATCTTTACTAAATTGATGAAAATTTATTCACCATCTAAATAAAAAAATCGATATGTTTTTATCGGGGGAGCTGAGAGAGTCATAAATATATATGACTTCTGACGCAAATAACAAGTACTTATTTTTTCTCATTCTTTCAATCCCGCAAATATTTAGTTTTAGAGGGGATTAAATCGTTTAGCGGATTAAGAATTGGGGATTATGGTATTCAGAGAAAGATAACTTGCTATCTGCGTCAGAAATTACTTATTTGAGTTAATACTCAATTCAGTAAGACAAAATAACACGCTTTTGGTCTTTTGATCATTCGTTTAGTATTTGTACTTCCGTCTTTGTTTTATATTTGTTTACGCTGCTTCTCAAATAATCTTTACCTGATATAAAGAAAAACTCTAGACTTTTTTTTACGCGATTTTACATAGACTCTGATTATCAATCGAAGAACATTTAAATATTTTTACTTTCTACTCACATCATATGTTTTTCATAAATAAGTTCTGAAGTTCATACAGATCAAGGTAATCACATTATGCAATCAATTCCGTATAGATTTCAAAACTCCCAATAACAACGATTATTATCTTTGGAACATTTTTAACATTGATATATCAAGAGACGTGTAAGTATGTATCGAAATAATACGTAATCTATAAGTCACACCGTTTCGTTTAGACATATTTTATCATAAATTTCCAAATAAATTTTTACACGATTGTAGTTATCTAAAACGACAACACATAAAGTTCACACTCATTACATTCTGAAGCTATTAATTTCATTTAAATTGAAGAGATTGTTTCAAATTCTTCTTAATAAAGCAGCATGAAGATTATGAACCATATCTATTGTCATTCTAATCACATTCTAATCACACCGCAGCGGAGCGAGACAAGATCAATAAAGACGTTGGTTAATTGTACACCGATCATAAGAGATACTAAGTTAATGACACGGGAAATTTGATTTAATACCCTATTGTTTAACTGTTGTCAGATGCTCCAGGAATAAAACTTGGAAAATCTGAGAATTAAAATATGATCGGATAGAAAAAAAACTTGAATATATAAAAAGATAATATAACGTGTTTTCTCTGTTTCAAATTACCTTAAAATTTAAACAGCAGAATTATCAAACGCAAGCAGAATCAAGGATTGAAATCGACAAGGAAAATACATATGCCGGACATATCGTAGTACTTAAAATTAGTCCCATTCATATAGTTTTTATTTGTGGCTCTGTCTGATGTTTAATTAATTTGCATCTCAATCGCGATCGCATATTCTACCTTTAAACTACAAAATTCCCGAAAGAGAAATTCTGCAACATGAATATCTTTTATATTTTCTGTTTGAAACGTACACACACACATACATACGAACACACAGCAACGTGTATATACACCTCGTGCATATCGTTGCTGTTATTTATTAAATTTACATGACGGTTTTTATACATATATCTCTACGTCCATATATCTGTATCATGTACTTCTATATATCAGTGGCGGTTCGTGCGGTCGAAATGTTGCTGAGGGACGTCGACTAAAAGGAGCAGGAAAACGGATAGAAGTCCGACCAATGAAACAGGAAGAAAGACGACAGATAAAGTTACCTCCTCGGGTAACTAACCGGACCAACCGCCACTTTCTGTGCCTCTTTCAGAATATATTATATATATTATAATTATATAACGTGTACATCTCCTTTGGCCCGCAAAGGATAGATCAACATTTATGTTTATCCACATTGTCTGCGTTAGTATATGAGAAATGCAGCGCAGAATATGTTCTCTTATGTCATAATCTTATCCTAGAATTCTTACGTGCCAACGTAACATTATCTACTCGCGACAAATTAAAATAACACATTGCTAAAAATAATTGTCCCTTATGAAAATAGTTCTATAATCAATTCCCTCGATATTTGCACTATCAATAGAAATTATACGGCGCATGTATACTGTATATTCGTTATGTGCGTGAATAACTATATATGTTTTCGCTCAGGATAGACAAGGATAGATTGCGTTATCTGTCATCTCGCGGCGATCATGGGCGCAATCAGCCGCAAAAGATATATAAGTTTAACCAGAATAAATGGAGGATAAGAGCGAAGATAGTCCGTAAATATCGAATTCAATGTTTATGTCAATGTTGCGCGAATGTATTGGCAAAGGCCTTTAGCTTCGTAAATTGCCATATCTAACGATATCAGCTTCTGCAAAAACTAAAATCACGAATATTTATTATGAATAAAGTTTACCAAATGCGCCAAACGTTAATTTCTATTTACCCTTTAAGTAAAATATCGTGTAAGTCCCGTAAACAAAATTTCGACAGAAGTTTCAAAAATTTCATAACACCTTTTGCAGATTCATTGTTGATCTCTAGGATAGGATTAAATGAACTCCAGGTCTGATTGTGAGTGTGAAAAGAAACTGCAGGCATCTGAACGTGCTTTATAAAAGATAGGCTCGCGCGTGAGAGTGTGGTGAATTATTTTACCGTGTGAAGAAATATGAAAGAAAAAAAATAGCAACATCTTCGATCAAACCCGTAACATTCCTTTGATCTTTTTCCCTCTACGTTTTTCTCTCATCATGCTTCCGATCTTTCTCGCGTTCTTCTTGAACCCTTCTCAATTCAAGAGGGTAAACAATAGAACCATCCCATCAGATCTCTTCTTTGCGCGGGAGCTAGCTCGAATGTAGAACTCATTCGGCAGAAAAGAAATCAAATAAATAAATAAATAGCGGCAGTGCAGCAAATAGCTCGTACTGTCAATTCAGTAGATCTTGTTTACAAACGAAACATACGAATCGTCGTGATCGTGGGAGACGGTCCGGCGGTGGTGCACTACTTGACGAAGAGGTCCTTGAGGGTGGAGCAGATCGAGTCGCAGTCCGGTTGCTCCTGCTCCTTGTTCCCGCTCGTGAACCAACTGGCGACCTTACTAGCGCGTGACTTGTTCGGCGACACGGCTGACTTTCCGGATGAACTACCCGACCCTTCCGCGTCGCTTGTCCTGTGGCCCGAGGTGAGGATCTTCTCGATGGCATTACCAAGCACCTACCAATACCGAATCAATTTTACCTTTACGCGACCTTAGTCTCTTTTTTACAATGCAGTATTACCTTGGACGCGCAAACAAAAAGTGCGAAAATAGCGCAAAGAATGGAACTAAAAAATTGAATTAAAACTTTATTTAAAACTAATAACTCTGATCATGATTTTCTCAATGCTCGTAAATGCACCTGATGAAGAAACATGGTTGCTTATTATTTATCTATTTTTCTACAGTCGGTATATTTTTAACGAAAGCTCCGGATCTTTTTGTACATATAAAGCCGGATTTAGACTAATCAAACGAGCGCAAACAAACACGAATGAACAACTTGCTTTAACGAACAGTGCCATCACACTAATGCCGTTCGCTTACTTAAGGCCTTCAGACATAAAATCGCGTAAGGACGTAAAACGTAAGCGTAAGAAAATCGACCAATCCCAATCGAGTATTTTCCCCTACTGGGGTTACGGACAGCACAATACTTGATTGGGATTGGTCGATTTTCTTACGCTTACGTTTTACATCCTTACGCGATTTTATGTGTGAAAGCCTTTAGTCTGGATCCGAGATCCGACTAAGCGGAGCGTGATCACGTTTGTTTACCTGAGCGTCCACCTTGGTACCACTGCTATCGTCCCAGAGAACCTTGTGCTTAGCGTTCACGTTCTTCGCGATCGTGTCCTTGACGGTCTTGACTACCCGCGACTTGTCCAGCTTGAAGGTCGTCGCGCTCTCCTCGTCGTATCGGTTCTTCTTCGAGATGGGCTGATGCCTCTTGGCGAACCAGGTGCTCGGCGTAATAAACGTGCCGATGGTACTCTTGCCGCTGCTGGTCGGCGTCTTGCACTTGGTGCTGTGCAGGATAGAGACGTCGAAGCTGTTGGATCGAGAGCTCTTGAGTCGACTGCGCCTCTGCTCCGTCGTTTTGGAGGACCAGCTCGATTTCTGATCGTCCTTCGCGCTCGACGCATCCGACGTCCCGCACGTGTTTATCTCCGTCGCGGATGACGTCAGGGAACTCAGGATGGATATCAGATCCGTGTTGGAGCATGTGATACCCGCCGCCGTCGTCGCCATACCGGGCATCTCGATCTCGGAGAGTGGCCTCGTCATCTCGGACGCGCGTCTACGTAAAGCTGACGTCGACGCCGCAACCGAGGCCGAGAAGTCGGAGAACCGGCGTTTCTGATGCTGGATGTATTTCTGCGTGGTAGAGCTGCCGTCGCCCTCCAGAGGCTGGATCTCGCATACGCGCTCGCGAGACGGCGTCTTGTACATCTTTAAACGGACCTGGGACGCGTGTATGAGCACGATTAGAGCGCTCCTCGCTTAAATGAAACGTCAGAGAGCTGTCTATTTAACTATACATCGAGTTAACATAACACATCTATCAATTGCTAATGGACCTTACAGCAGTATGCGCTTTTTCTTCGAAATGAAATTCAAATATACGCGATCTAATAACGTTCTTATATTCTTGGACTTGAATTATTCTTTTTGAAAAATTCTTCGATGAGATGTAATTAGACGATCCTACTTTCCGTCTTCGTGTTTTCGTTTTCGAAGAGAGCCGATTTTATTATTGTCTTTATAAAATACGAGAATTCTCTTAAATTGCGAAAATCAATATTACTGAGAATACCTCAAGATTGTGATTGGGCTTCTAATAGGCCCCGCGGCCCTTACATATTTAATCGCGAGGGCAGAAAATACGGGCAACCGTAATAAAAATCAATAACGGACAGACTAATAAACCTAAGTGGTTATCATGAGATTACAAGTGGTTATCATGAGGCTCGGTCTTATCTCTTGATTCCATTAAAGGGAAATGGGACTACAATGATCTCGTCATTATAGTTTGTTACTCGTCCTGCCTCAATTACATTATTTATGTATCACTATGCACTCCATACTACCACTACTTCTGGAAACGTTGCCAATCCTAAGTTACAAAGTACCTTTCTGGCCTTGATCTCGGCGATGTCGTCCATAATGTCGAGCTGCAGATTGTGAGTGCTCCCGCTGTTGCTAGGCGGGCCAGTCAACCCGGCAGACGAGTCTCGTCGACTCTGTAATATCCTGGTGGCGCTTCCCATTGGAAATGCGGCGATGGATTCTCGACGATTGCGCCCGAATAGGGTGGTCGGCACCCTGGAGATCGTGACGACGGAATGCCGCCGGCCGCCGGACTGCGGTGCCGGCGTCTGGGAGAGCGTTGCCAGGAAAGCAGCCTCCCTCGCCGATGGACCGGAACCTTCTCCGCCGCGTTCGCTCAACCGTCGCACCTATTCATCGCATTCAATTTAGAGGGGCCCAACTAATCGAGACCGACATCCAATACGGTTTATCTTATCGCTCGAGAGAGAAATTAAACTGACCGAATAATTTCATCAGGGAGTTCGTTAAAAATTTGAATCGTACAGTATCGGATTTTATACATCTTTAACGTGATTACTTAAGGATCGATCTTCGCTGTAGACTTATTTTGAAAAACCAAAGAGGAGAATTGTTTCGACACTACTGGCCAATTTTATTCAAATTAAAATGTCGCGACGTTTTGACCATGGATTTTGGTCCTTCTCAAGTAATTAAATAAAATTAATTGTATGGATCAAGCACAATTACACATCCAATGGAAATGACAATGTTCCAACAATATGTCAAAAGTCCAGAGAATTACATATGTAAAGTGTCATGGTTAAATAAAAATTAAAAGTCGTCATATAAAAATTAAGGTAGTCGAAAAATTATTTCGCACACAGAAAGTAAGTCATAACACACGAACGGTTACACGCAGACTGGTGTAAGGTCGTTCCATTTCCATTGGATGTAATTGTGCTTGATCCATACAATTAATTTTATTTAATCACTTGAGAAGAACCAAAATCCATGGTCGAAACGTCGTGACATTTTAATTTGAATAAAATTGGCCAGTAGTGTCGAAACAATTCTCCTCTTTGGTTTATTATTCACTGGCGAAGAATACCCATCTCTTACTTGCTTATTTTGAAAATCTATCTGACTGCGCCGACTGTTAAAACGACAAAATTAAGTACACACACTCTAACGTCATTAGAAAAATAAAAAAAAGTGTGCAAGTAGAAACTTGCACATTGCTTCCTCATTTTAGTTGGT
>NJRL01000495.1:173523-184028 GCA_003063815.1 Aphaenogaster rudis
TCTTGAAAAGAAACGCGCGGAATGGGCACTTTCCACGCACATGTTATATAAAGATCTTTCGCATGCACGGGCGACGCTGACATCTCACAGCGGGCGCAAACCGACCGCCCTTCAAACCCTACGTGACGTAATACGGGTGCACCGTATTTGACGTCACGCTTTTATTCCGTCTCGTGCATAACGCGATCGACGCCGACTGCCGTCGACGGTCTATAAACGGAAATCCGTTAATGTTTCGCGGTCGTATGAAAATCGCCAGATTGGCGATTTAATGGTGTGTGGAATAATCCCCGTCCGTTACGGTGGATAAATTATAACGGTATTACACGAGCCACTCATGACCGATTCCTCGTTAACAAATGCCGCGATCATCATCGTCCGACAACCGCGAGATCATCAGGTATTAATGATTCCTTAATGTGCAACGCTGGATTTTACGACTCTCTTCGGGGTGGTAATGAATATAAAATTATCCGCCGACTGTTGAAAAAAAGGGGTAAAAGAGAGATGGATGTAGAGATTGTTTTCCGGGGGATAATATTTTTCGATTACATATTAATTTGCTAATATTATGTTAGGATCGTAACCCCAAACCTATTTGTCTCGAATCACATCGTTCGTTTTTCATGTCGGTAATTTACATTAAAGCATTAATTCATCCGAAATTATTTTTATTTTTTATATTGTGGCGATTTCATAGCCACAACGCTTGTGCCAGATCGCATATGTTAGAAGACGCTAACGGCACTTTATTTTGATACATATATAGCTACATATAAAAACGATACACAAGCACATATACATTTATACACGGTATACTCGGCGCCCGTGGATCGGTTAACACGAATAATGAATATTCTTTCCGTTTGATATAGAAGTCACAAATATAATGTTGCGGATGCATTATTTCCCGCGAATGCATCGATCTTTTTAGTAGCGATCTATATGCGCTACGAGGGCGTGTATCTAACCGGGAATTATTTAATAAAATCAGCTAACGAATAATAATGTTGGTTTCAATTTGTAACGTCCTTGCCGAAATAATATTTAGAGACAAAAGGAAAGATCGAGAAAATGAGAAGCAAGGAGATATTAAGAGGTAACCGATCCAAGGAGCGCAGAGTCGACTCGCAGACGTTGTTAAATACGCACGTGTTAATAACAGAGCAATTAAAATTTAACGTTACACGAGAATTCGCGAGTACTTTATTTTATTAACCCGACTGACATTTTCCTGGTAATATCATACCTAAAATATAATTATTTGGAAATTCAAAAATAACGTAGAATTTCTATTAATAAAGTCTATAACAATAAAAATTGTTACAGAATTTATTCTCGAAGAAGTGTATTGTCTCGTATAATCTGAATTTAAATACATACAATCGATCTCTAATAAAATTAATAGAAAAATCGCGTTCACGGGAATTACATTAACAATAATTAAAAGCTGCAATGTTTAATTTAACTGTTCGATTTACTATTCGATATATTAATGTTATTCCATACATGACATAAATACCGTTTTTAACTCTTTCTAATTAACTAAGTACTTTGAACCAGCTTTCCATCAATTACAGTTATGACGTAGAGATCAATATTACATATTTGAATACTATACAATATTAATTATTGATTCCAATATTAATTATTGATTTCAATATTAATTATTGATATTAATTAGCAATTAGTTCGCGACGGCGTCATAAAATTAAAAATACTCGTTCCGGAGGTGGGGCTGGTTAAACAATTACACTCCCGTGATAAGAGAGACGACAGAAATTGAAATTATTAAATTCCTCTCATTTCCTTGGAACACTCCGACGTGAAATGCTCCGCGGAGCGTTTCCTACGGAGAGCAACGACAGAATAGCTATTAAAGACAATTCGTTCGGCCTTCCAGCTCTCGCGCCGTCCTCCCTGTTGCCTCGTTAACTTCCATTCTTTGTTCAATGCGCAGCCTCCCTCTGTGCCTGATGGACATTTAGTGCCGCGTAATTACACAAAACGCGCTACTATACGATGTTACGTAAGTACGACGTTCACCACCGACGAAATAACGCATGCCCGTGGCGACGCGAAACGTGAGGTTGCGGGCAACTTATTCGAAGTTACGCGAAGCAATAAATCCTTCGAATCCTCAGAATCGAACCTTTCACGGGGATTAATCTTTCTCGTCCCCCTTTCGAGTTTCCTGAGGATTAAGGCGGAGATCGCGCCCACCCTCGCCCGATAACGAGAGAGTCGCTCCTCTTATTGCTCGAAATAAAGCCCGAAGGAAAGGTGGCTCTTATATTTGACGTTGGATCTCCTTCGTGGGAATTTGTTTTGCTTCAGGATATACGCGCCGGCGTCAAAGCGCAAGGACATGCGAACCACGGGGGACTTTCCTCCGGACTTAATTAAATACTTCGAATACCTACTATCGTCGCAAATATTTCCGGAGGGTCATCTCGGGGCCGGATGCGCTTGAATTCTACCCTCTTTGTCTCATCTCTTTCTCCCCTTTTCCAACCGTCTTTTCTCAAACAATTTGCGTGGCAAACGAGCGATTTAATCCCGCCGGCTATGCCTTCAGTTTCTATTTATGTATAACAATCCAGAAGCTCGTGAAAATGCTATTAAGACGGATAGATAGCGAATGGAAATTTATAGCCAAAGGTTATAAATTACGGATCATACATCAAATTGGTATTTATTCTGTAGAAAAGTATCGTTTGCACCACACGCAATATTTTTCTGCAAAATAAACTCCAATTTATTTTATCTAAAAGAAGTTAGACTTTTTATAAAATCTAAATAAAACCACCATTCCTCTTCCTCCGCAAACGGAAATTGTACTCTTCGCTCATTTTATACAGCAATGATATACTTTTTTGAATTTACACTCATTAAACATTTGATAATATCGTAACTCGATTACTTAACATTTCTTATTGTTATCATCTTTATACATTAATAATACGTGCATGTATACACGGAGAAAATTTTATATTAAAAATTACTATGTATGGCAGTAGCCGTGGACCATGCTGGAATTATAAAAATTTTTACTATGTTATTATATTAATAATTATTAAACTCTTTTATGAAAACATAGTAAACATTTTTATAATTTCAGCATGGTCCACGGCTACTGCCATACATAGTAATTTTTAATATAAAATTTTCTCCGTGTATGTGCAGTATATATATGTATCTCTACATTCTCGTTCTAATTGCATCACAGACACGAGCGATTTATCTTCAGTAGTGTCGATTAGACTGAATCTCTCGTCAGTCGACGTTTCTATCGGTTGTTAAACAAAATCTCTCCGAGTAGATTCGCGGTAATTGTTAGTAAACGGGGTAATTCAAAGCTTTCATTCAAAGGTTCATTCGAAAGCAAGTTCACATTCAGCGAATCATGTTACAGATGTAATTGATCGAAATCTCATTGCAGAAAGATCACGTATTGCAGAAATATCTCGTTGCCGTCATTACCTCCATTTTCTCGCAGAGTGGGTAACAGATTTCACCGTCGCGATTTTCAATCGTTTCACGTAACAAATAGTATTTCATGAGCAAACTTTTAGTTGCAATAATGAAATTACTCGCAGAACGGAATTTAATCATTACGTGACAACGGAATAGGGGTAAATGCCAAACGTTTTGACAGTAAAAATATGGCGAAACGTTTGTGTGTAGCTCAAATGAAATAATAACCCGTCGCGAAAATGTCCAAATGCAAATCGTCTAGTAACAAACGCGCAAAAATAATTTCGTCATTTTTATTGAAATAATATATTTATTTTTATTCTATCTAATTCGTCGTATTTTTAAAGACATACTTTATCACTGCTCGCGAGTTGACTTTATAAAAGTGCACTACGTTAAACACGGTTGCATTAAAATCAAGCGGAAAAAGACTCGGGATTGAGTATGATTATTTGTAAATACGTTATATTTTCTTGTTGACTCGCTTGTCGCATCGTCTACCAACTTTTTTTTTGCATAATTCTAAGATTACTGTGGAGGGTATTACTTCTTGACTGCACTTCTAAATTTAGATTCGAAGTCGCTGATGAAAACTGCACTTCGTTCGCATCGATCAAGTGTCTCTCGGGAAGACGAGAGAAGTTTGAGGAGCTACCGTTCTTCCCCCCATCGACCTGTTCTGTTTCGCTAACTACGATATACGAGGCGATTCATTTAGGGTACAGCGGCAGAAGGCCGAAATTACCGGGGGCAATTATTCGCTGCGAATGCACAGCTATATAAACCTGCCGGGGCTTGTAATTGTCAATTAGACCGACCGTCAAGATTTTATCGATTCGTCAATAATCCCCGTATTCGGCTGTTGCTGATGAAACGCGATTGAGCGGGTTCTCGGAGGACGGATTTTCGGGGAGAAAAGTTCGTTAAGAAAATCATTGAGTTGATCAGTTATCTAGCAAAGTACTTTCCTTCTTAATCGCGGAATAAATATGGGAACTAATTCCGTGATTAAGAAAGAAAATACTTTGCTAGATAGCTTATCAACACGCTTCAATCGCGGGGTAGAATTAGGGAGTATCTCAAAGATGAGACTTTAGTAAAATTTTTCTGACACTTTTAATATTAGAGATTTAATATAAGATCTTTGTTAGTGTTGCACAATCCCTTGTGCATTCCGCGATTATCAACACAAGCAACATCGCGAATGCTAGTTTCCCAACCAAACGCGTTAATATAATTGCTGCAGTAATATTCAGAGGCGGTAAATTGTGTTCATCCACCGAGTTCATATTTAAATAAACTCATACATAATTCACTCATCTGACACTTGGCAAATTCTATCCATCGCATTTAATTTCTATGCCGGGTAAAATTTAAAGTGCTCAGTTTAACGGTAAAACTCACGAATGGAACAATTTAAACAATTCAACCGAGTAGCCGAGTAATTATTGCATAAATAATAGAGAATACTGACCTAAGGGAGGCTCTTGGCAATCTACACGGTTTTTCCATTATGCCGACACTAAATACAACCTAGCGAGCGTATTCCCGCGGGTTTGTTCCTAAACGAAAGCTTTTCTCTAGATAGTTCCAAGGGAAGTTATTTTCACATGGATTCATTATGGATTGCCTTTTTATATGAATCGCCACAACAATATTGCATTAAAGAATTTCGTGAACCGACCAAGATAAATAATTGGCTCCGGGGTAAGTCCGGGATAATTGATCTCCCACTTACGGAAGTTTCGCCATACACGTCTAGTAACACGAGCCATGTATGTAAGTTATGGTTATATATCTCGAGGGTTTCTGCCCTGAGGTATGATACGGGGTATAAATATCCGTCGCCCATCATTACCGTCATCCCGGGCTTACTCCCGAGCCAATTAGTGAAGTAACGCCGACCCATGAGCGATGAAGTTTCGAACGCCTCGCGGGGAAATCGCGCTATTCCCCGTGCCTGATCCCACGATGGATCGCGGGACATTCAAAAACCACCCCGGCGATCGGGGGTTGAGACGATCGGTAAACACGGCTCGAAAACGCGGCCGGCGAGTAAAGCAACGGGGGATCTCACCACCTACCGTAGGATTGTCGGTCGCGAGTCGATGTTGATCCCGGGGGTTTGTTAACGCGGCCGCATTCACGGTCCGACTGCGATCCACTCGCTGGCACACCAGCCGCGATGTACTACCACTACTGCCTTGCCGCTTCTCGCTGATCCCTCGCTGGCTGCACACGCACCGCTCGGCGGTGTCGGCTCCCTCGGTGTAACGACCCCGCGATCTCCCCGCTGCACCTACGTACGGCAGGCACCCTTACTACACGTCGCTCCACCGCGATCGCTCCATCGCGATCGCACCGCACGATCGTTCGCGACCGCTCTAGGAATTTTAGCCGGGGCTCGCTCCGGGATCGCGCGATCGATCCCGGTACCGGGGGTATTGTATGTATATATCGATAGATCTTTGCGAGCGATCGCGGCGATCTTACCAAGTTAAAGACGGCGACGAGCAAACCCTGCCGCGACGGTGGTCAGAGCGGCACTACGAGCCTCGCGAAAGACCCGGCACCCCCTCTCGCCATCGACCCGGGTTCGCCCGACCAATCGACGCGTGCACCTTCCTGTCGTTTAACTACATTCCGCTGGATCCCGGGGAAGAGGCGAGGGGTGGCTCGACTCGCACCGGGGGTGGCGGACCGCGGAGCGAACGGCGGAGACGGCTACGGCGGCGGAGGAGCCTGTTTCACGTGTTGCTTCGGTGTAAACACTGACACATAATTTAATGATGCCAGCCAGCCGACCGTGCGACGTTCTCGACGGAGGAGGAAAATTGATTGCGCAATCGACGCGGCGAAGCCATCCGAAGGGAACGTCCGACCGCCTCTCCGGACGTAGCTCGAAAAAACGTCGAAGCAACGTCGATATTCCAGCGTTAACTCTCCCGAGTCCAGCGACACAATATATGCGTCTTCAACTGAAAGTTTTAAAAATATGCCGAGATACGAAATTTCCATGAAAACTTATTTCAGCTCTATTTTGAGAAAGTAGATTACAGGAAGTTAGAAAGTAGACTCGGAGGAGTTGAGTACCGTCGCCGTTGAGATATCTTTTACATTATGTAACACGATGTTCTGTAACGCGCCGTTTTCACGATGCACGTTACATTATTACGTAGCAAGCTGATAATACTGTAATGGTGTTATATTGTATATTGTAATGCGATACTCTTCTGCCACACGTTACGATAATAAGCTCGGGTTAAAGTGCGCGAAAAATAACTTCGTAGCAGAGTGAAGAAAGGTTTTATGATCACTTTGCGTCGAGGAAATTTATCAACTCGTAAGAAGCGACATAACCAGAAATAAGAAATTTTATAAAAACATCAGTCTTTGCACAGACGTTCTACAATTTCATTTATCTCGTTGATTCTTCAGTTATAAGGTTTAAAATTTATCAATGTAAAACCTTGTAAAATTTATTAGAATCACAATAGATACATGAGCGATCCATTATAAATTTTAAATAATTCGTTAAGGAAATTTAATTACTTATCCATATAAGAATTCGAAAATTATTTAAAATTATTTATCTGTTTAAAAAAGACGGAAAAAGATGTTAATCCTAGAACATGGTTTGCACTCTCAAATCACCTCTGACACAAAAACCATCCTGATATATTTTAAGCCTTATAACTGAAAATCGATCAGAAAAATGATGATAAAAAGTTCGAGCCTTTTTGCACCCAGCGATAGATTAGCTTTCGTTATTCGAATCGTTTAGAAATTTAATATTTATTTCAAATGTAATATAAAAGTTAAAATATCTCTTTTTTTCATTTTAAATTCTTTTTTATACCAACTGTTCAACAGATATTTTAGTGGCATTTTTCAAGTCGACTTCTAGGAAAGATGGTGAGTGTGACCACACGTGGAACAGAAAATGAAGGAAACGAAAGTTTCAGAAACCGAAGGTCGAAAATGACGAAAGGCCTTTATATTTTTTTCTGATGCAAAATATATTATCGGCAATTTCAAGGTGCAACCACATGCGGAAAAGCTGAGAGGAGGTGTAAAATTTGCAATCGAAGGTCGTCCTAAACGAAAAGTTACGGAACTGGAACGAATGCTCGCGGTGATTTATACCAATCGCACGAACCTTTAAACGACATGAAAATACATCATTTTACAGCCAGTGAAAGAGAGAAAAAGATAAAAAGAAGAATTCTAACGCTAAAAGCTCTTATTGAATGTGACACGAATAATATTCATAATTCTTTTTCTGATTTCTGAGACGTGCGACACGTAATAGAGGCAATGAATTCTCACAAAGTTACAGATCGAAAGAGAAGTCGTAATAGAGACGAAGTGCGCACAACGAAGTGCAAAGAGCTGCTTATTTACACAACTCTAAAGCGACCCGACAAGTGCTTTCGCCACAGCGACGGAATTCCCTGTGTACGCGATATTTGTCGCTGACAATACAGCGCGTGGAGGCAATCGAAACTTTATGCGATTGTTAAACGGCGACGGTATCGCTGTGCCGAGTGGAAGCAATCCAACTGCAAACGGGGCGTTTAAAGGGGGAAACGGTATCGCGTTAGGTAGATTTGCGAGGCTTAAGCGTATTATGAGTCTGAGATCCTCGACTACGCGCGAGCTACAGTCACTTATTGCATCTCATCGCGATTAATTCTAACGCGCATTGTAAGACAACGATTATCAGCAGCTTTACTCGAGGAGGCTTACGCGCGTTGCTACGCGATATCGTACAAAATAAAATCAACTGAAAAGTCGCGCGCATAATTGCAGTGCGCTTCTTTCTCCGTACAGTATCGGAAATCAAATTAAGAGGTTGCTCAACACGTGGTCGTAAATTAAGCTTTAAGAAAGTAACATAAATCTCATAAATATGCGCAACGAAACCTCCGGTTAATATCCAAGAGATTTTACCCGAGAGCGCGCGTCATATAATTTCGCAGGACCTAATTGCCATAATATTTAATATTAAACATTCCAAAATCCGCGGCTACCAATCTCCTTCAATTTTTCTAAAGAATGCAAAATATGTCGTTAAGACGGGCGCTTAGGCGCCGGAATATTTCCCCTTAATTTAGTACATAACCGGCTGAAACGCGCACGAAATTCAACGCCGTAAGCAATTTTCGTCGTCCGAAAAGTTATATTCGCGAGACGGGCCCCATAAAATGATATTAGAGCTGCGAAGCTTATTGCCCGACATTTCTCTTGTACGTCGCGCGACGACACCGAGAGGTTTCTTACGCCTCGCGCGAACGACGCGACGTAGCGAGTCCTGGTTGGAAAAGTTTACGGGTCTCTCGTGCAATTTATATCTCGGGGATACTTCGATATATATATATCAAAGCTCGTCCGCGAGTGGCTTGTTCATGGATCCGTTGACCGGACATCGACAGACGCGTCACCCGGAGCGTGACCTTCTGCGCGGGATATTTCTTCCCACCTCGGTCCGGACAGATTTCGTTATTTATTCGCGCTTCATTTTTATCTCGTACCGGGCGGATCGATAGGATCTGCACGACGAGACGGATTACATTCTCTCCCACGAAATCCGGTGACATTAAGCCCTCGCGCTTGTCTACGTTGTGTGCTGCACGAGGGGGTGTCATCGGTATTTGTAAACCGTTGTTGACATGCTCTGTGCAAATATCGAAATTTCGTATTTCGGGGTTGACGGATACAGTTCGCGTACTTGTGCCGCATAAACGTACGGTATCACGTACACGCTACTTGACAGACTTACACGTCCCCGTGATTTGACTTTGAAAAGAATATATGTATGTGATTTGTATTTAAACGAATGAAGGTATTTTTTAGAATGAAGGTAATAGCTTTAAAAGTTCAGAAAGCTTTAGCGAACAAAAGCCTTCTTTCAATTGCATATGTTTCTGAAAAGAAATAGAAAAGAAAGTTGCAAAGAAGGTAATCGCGAATACACGATTCAATGTATTATGTAGAAATAATCGCACTATCATTTATCATTTAAATAGATAATGGCAATTTATATGCCAAGGTAACAGAAGCTAAATGCCGATATTATTATTAAAATAACAGGAGAGCAGAGCTAAAGATCTACTACATTAATTTTCAAATTTACGGAATAAAATGCTTTACGTTATGAAAAATGAATTTTTTTAATTGGTTCTAAAAATATCTCGATCAGTATCGTTTCTGTCCACTCTATAACAGACATATCGGGTTTTTTCATATTTGCTTTGCCAGTTTTCTGTTTCCTTGAACGTCGACTCAATGCTCGCTGATATATCAAAAGAGGTTCATTCGCCAGTAAAAGTCATAACAGTCGCTGTCTGGGAAACCTGAAATCGATTCCCCTGCGGGTATTCACCCCTGCAATGTGCAGGTGCAATATAGACTACGCTGAATATACCGCCTGAAATTATTGAGTGTTATATCTCAAAGAAAAAATTCTTTCTGTTTTTTTAACGCGTAATAACGAATAAAAGCGGATGTTGAAATATTGACAGTGGCATATAATTAACGCCGAGTCACTCTGTCGAACTATTACTGTGTAAAAATATTGTAACATATACTTTATAAATATCTATATATAAAGCATACGCTTATAAAGAATTCTATAAAAAAGAATTTAATCTCCGAATTAACGTTCTGTAATAATTTGTTGCTTGTAAAGACAGGAGTACAGCACATTATTTAGATACTTGTTTCAGTTTTAGTACACTGTAGAATATGTATAGTCAAATCTACAAATGTATTGTAACATTGCATAACGAACTAAATCTCTGAAAGAGCCGTTCAATAAAGAAGACTAATAAGAAGTTCGAACTTCGTCGTTCGGAAACGACGAATTATTTACACAATACCGTTCGAAATATACATTTTTTACATCTAACAGCCGCTACATTATTACGTAATAAATGATTAAGACGTACTAAAAGTAATTTTACAACAGGGTAAACGAAGTTGTCTTGAAGATAAAGTGAAGTCTACGTTGAAGATAAAGAAGATAT